>CAIGRB010053853.1:67737-105008 GCA_903798255.1 Fraxinus quadrangulata | reverse complement strand
TATACATTTTTTTAGAAAATGTGTGTGTGTGTGTGTGTGTGTATATATATTAGGTTTAGTAGTAAAAAAAAGAAACTCACGAGCCGAGCAGCTCGCGAGAGGCGAGCTAGCCAAAAACCCAACGACCGAGCTCATGTGGGTACGGGCCAAGCCGAGCTAGCCCATTGCTATCACTAGGTTTGTCGCACCTGGAAAGTTGGCTGCCTCGATGGAAGGGCTGATTTGAAACTCCTCCTGCAATGCCTCTGAGATATTCGCTCTCATCTATCAAATCTGCACCATTTCATTGTTTTCGTACACTTTTGGTCCCTCTGACTTTATATCATACTACCACTCACTCCCAGCCTCCGATTGATCCTTCATCTTCTGAACTGTTCAATTTTGGTCCTTCAACTTATATTTTCTTCAAATATTACCCTCAAAAGTGTTGGCAACGTTCAAGTTGATCCTCACACTTCTTCAAAAGTAGAATTTGATGCCCAAAACTTGTAGAATCATCCAACCAACTCTTCCAAATTTTTGATAGTAGTCCTAACTTCCTGGTAGCTCTTCAAGTACACCATTTTATCTTAAATGACGCTTCAATTCACTTCTTTTGGCTTATTTAATCTGGAGAAATCGATCAATATTATGCATGTTAGCGTAGATAAACATGTAAGAAATACTTATCAAGTAACATATATTTGAATTTTGTAAATGCAGTCCAACTCTCAAATCACTATATAATAAAACAAAAACATTTTTAATTAATGGATTTATTAATTTTGTAAACGTATTTCTTTAAACAAAGACGGGTTAATTAATGGATTTATTAATTCTGAACTTGTATTTTGATATTTCACTTCAACTAATCGTATCAAACTAGTTGTCAATCTAACTCCGCGAGATAAAAGAAATCTTCTCCTTATTAGAAAAGAGGAATAATGGAATTAATTTGAGATATATTGTTCCATTTTTAGTGGTATTAGACAAATAGTCTAGCAATTGAGAGCCTAAATGAATTAGTTGTCAAGTAAAATAATTTTATTTTATTTCACAAAGTATTATAAAGAAGAAAAGAAAAACATTTTAAAGCTCGATCTAAACATATAGCCGTTTAGTTTCGTCAAATCAAGTTTTAACTTATGTCAATACATGTTTGGCTTTGCTTAAAAGTACATAGAAACTTCTCTTTTGAGAATATATTTCTAGCTCGGAACAAGAAATTCAAGAGTGTATATAATTTTTAACTCCGCCTACTTGAAATTGAAGTAGCCGGTCTCAAACTCGGATAAATGAGGAGGATTTTTTTTTTAAATAAAATTGTTAACAAATATATATATATAAGAAATACTTATCAAGTAACATATATTTGAATTTTGTAAATGCAGTCCAGCTCTCAAATTACTATATAATAAAACAACAACATTTTTAATTAATGGATTTACTAATTTTGTAAACGTATTTCTTTAAACAAAGACGGGTTAATTAATGGATTTATTAATTCTGAACTTGTATTTTGATATTTCACTTCAACTAATCGTATCAAACTAGTTGTCAATCTAACTCTACGAGATAAAAGAAATCTTCTCCTTACTAGAAAAGAGGAATAATGGAATTAATTTGAGATATATTGTTCCATTTTTTAGTGGTATTAGACAAATGGTCTAGCAATTGAGAGCATAAATGAATTAGTTGTCAAGTAAAATAATTTTATTTTATTTCACAAAGTATTAAAGAAGAAAACAAAAACATTTTAAAGCTCGATCTAAACATATAGCCGTTTAGTTTCGTCAAATCAAGTTTTAACTTATATCAATACATGTTTGGCTTTGCTTAAAAGTACATAGAAACTTCTCTTTTGAGAATATATTTCTAGCTCTGAACAAGAAATTCAAGAGTGTATAATGCACAATGTATGGTTGACTTGAATTCTATGTGATCAATCAGGGTGTTGTAACATGCTACCGACTAGTGTGGAATGAGGAATTGGTCATCGAAATCTTAAATGTGACAGCAGTTTTTATTTAAAAAAAATAAAAAATAGTAAGTTGTTTGTTAAAGGGTAATATGAAAGTGGCGTTTTGCCTCGTTGTACTTGTTGCTTTGCTGCAATATCTTCTACAGTGACGAATCTAGGAATTAGATCTAGTTAGGCGGCCGTTGACCGTTGATTGTCGATTGTCAACGACCGTAATAATGACATCGTTTATTAAACACGATCGTGCATATTACTATATTTTCAATTTATTCTCAGAAACTTTTTCCACCATCATATTTATTATTATTACTATTATTTTATTTTTATTTTTTTGCAATAGTTACTGTAAAAAAATTGGAATATATTTCCAATTAGCCAAGAACCATTCCAAGTATAATGGAAAAAATTTCAATTTTCGTTCATTCTTAATAAATAGAAAATACAGATAGTGGATTGTCTGAATAGAAAATTTCAAGATGCTAGGCTATAAGAATAAGCTAAGTTTTGGATCCAATTCGAAACAAAGAAAAATGAACGTCAGATTACCTTAGAAAATTCTAAGTTCTAACCATTAGTAATGAATTTCATTTATGTTCAAAAGCTAGATAAAATCTGGGTCCAAAATTCCAAAATGTCCAATAGGAGGAATTCCTATTTTCTTAAGAAATTAACATAAAAAAAATCACGCATCAAGAAGTTGGCCTTTTGCTGTTGTGATGGAAGAGTCAAACTACAAACTACAATTACATAATATGCCTCCTGAACTATATGAGTGACACATATTGATACACTCCTTTCACATAAAATTGTGAACAGAGTTTTGAATGTGAATGTTTGTGGTGTACGTTTTCTTTATAAACGAAAGAGAAGACCAAACAATAAGATTATTATATAATGTGAGTGATTTAAATTTTCTCCATATACGTCACTTTTGAAGAGAAAAAAAAATACATCCACCTACATGCCCGAAAAAAATAAGAATTTGTTACTCACATATATCTTATCGTGATATAGAACTCAATTAGATACGATTAGATACAATTGGAAATATAATTTATTTCCACGGCAAAAAAAAAAAAAAAAATTCAATCTTGAAAAGCATTTTCCCACCAAAGTGGTGGTTTTGGTGGGAAAACCAATTCAATGAAAACACAGAAAAATGGGTTATGTGGGGGTGCCAAGAAAATTTTGGCTATCAAACAAGATAAAAGTTGGAACTTAGAAAATAATTTTCAAGTTCTATGATAAATAGGACCATTACACGTGCTCTTTCCGTAAATCATAGATACTCTTGACCATTTGAAGATTGCTTTAAACTTGATTCCAGAAACATAAAAAATTTGCTCTCAATTTCTTACCGGATACGATTATGAACAATAACATTTAATGAGCAATATACAGTCCATGGAATGCTTAAGAAGAGATGACATAGCATAGCATCAAGTTGATCCGAAATTAAAGTAATAATGTCATGAAAATCTATCACATAACAACTACTCAAAGCATATTGAATATATGTTCTTAGAAAGAAATTAATAGACTTGTTATAAATATACACACACGACAAAGTTGGTCAAATTTACCAACATAAATCACGAATAAATTATAGTTGGTATATAATTTTCCACCTTAGTGTATATGCAAATAGAAAATTATAATATTCACACACTTCTTAACTAATGCTTAAGTCTTTTATTTTTTTATTTTTTTGGAAGTCTTCTCAAATAAATGCGAGAAAATAGTATAAATTCTATACTATTAAGTGCAATAAAATCAAATAAATGATAAATTTGAACTTGAAATAGACATACAGTAAATGAACAGATTAATTTTATTCAATTAGTGTGCAAAATAAATAGCATACATATTAACCATTTCTATTTCCAGTCATATTCTTTGGAAGCACTTCCTTTCAAAGCATGAAAATAGAAGCCACCACTCCTTGCCAACCAAAAGCAAGAACCACCGGAACACCTTTCGCTTCCAAATTTTGAAGTAAAAACATCAAAACTTTGCTTCTTTGAACCCCACCCAAAAGTGCAGAAAAATAGTGTACGTCCAAACCACTGATCACAAAAATGCCAAAAAAATTCTTGGTTAGGAGCAAGAGTATGATGCCCAAGTTCATCATCTTTAGATGCACAATGCAACGTATTGCGGAAGAGGCGATGAAATGTTAATTGAAAGAGAAGAAGAATTCTCATACATCTGAAATGAATCTTACATCAGTTTATAAATACCAAACGAAAATTAAAAGGCGGGAGAAGGTAGGCGGGAAAATTAGTTACAACTAATTTCAACAACTAAAACATCAAAAACGTGACTCTTGTGCCAGCTAGCTTCAGTCGAATCTTCCACTGGTTTTGATACTCCCCCTCAAGATGGACTATGAAGATTCATGATAGCCATCTTGGACAGCAGATGTAGGAGCACAGATGCAGGCAGTGTCTTTGTGAAGATGTTTGCAAGCTGGTGGTTTGTTCGGACAGGCAAGAGTTTGATAGTTCCTTCATTGATCTTATCTCGCACAAAATGGCAATCTATTTCTATATGTTTAGTGCGTTCGTGAAATATAGGATTAGTAGCTATATGGACTGCTGCCTGATTGTCACAGAAGATCACAGCAGGTCCCTTGATGTCAACTTGAAAGTCACGAAGTAATTGTTGTATCCATACTAGTTCACTGGCAGTAGAGGCCAAGGCCCGGTACTCAGCTTCTGCAGATGATCTGGATATAGTGGTCTGCTTCTTAGCTTTCCAAGACACCATAGAATCTCCAAGAAAAACACAAAATCCAGTGACGGATTTTCTTGAGTCCAAGCACGAACCCCAATCAGCATCAGCATAAGCACGTAATGTAAGTGATGAACCAGCTGAGAATAGGAGGCCCTGACCTGGAGTAGCTTTAATGTATTGCAGCAAATGGTGGACTGCAGTTAGATGAGGCTTTCTAGGTTGAGATACATATTGACTCAACTTATGAACTGCAAACGTGATATCTGGCCTGGATACGGTTAAGTATAATAGGCGTCCAATCAACCTCCTATACATGGAGCCATCCTCCAATAACTCCCCCTCAAAGGAGTTCAGACGAACTTTGGGATCCATTGGCATCACAGCAGGTCTGCAGCCCAAGAAGCCTGTGTCTTCTAATAGCTGAAGAGCATAGTGCCTTTGGGATAGAACAATGCCACGTTGAGACCTTGCAATTTCTAAGCCAAGGAAAAATTTGAGTTTACCAAGATCCTTAAGTTTAAAGCGATTGTGAAGGAAAGTCTTTAACTCATCAATAATACCAGAATCTGATCCTGTGATTACTATGTCGTCAACATACACCAATAGGGCAACAAAGTGATTGCCAGAGCCCTTTGTGAAAAGAGAATAGTCAGATTTTGACTGATGAAATCCATGGAGTATAAGGGCATTGGAAAACTTCGAAAACCACTGTCTTGAGGCCTGTTTTAAACCATAGATGGATTTATGCAGCCGGCAAACCAGACGCTCCCCCTGTCTGCTAGAAGGATGCTGAGGTGTATAGCCCAAAGGGAGGTCCATGTATAGGAGGTTGATTGATCAGGTAAGTAGCAGTTAGAACACAGTCTCCCCAGAATGCTATTGGAACTTGTGATTGAAAAAATAATGCTCTTGCTACATTAAGCAAATGCTGATGCTTTCTCTCTACAACTGAGTTCTGCTCAGGACATTCAGGGCAAGAAAACTGGTGAAGTGTTCCCTTCTTACTGAAAAATTCTGTGAACCGCAGTTCAGGTGCATTATCAGATCTGAAGGCTTTAACCGTCTTGTGAAA
The DNA here is from genome assembly GCA_903798255.1 of Fraxinus quadrangulata. Lineage (NCBI taxonomy): Eukaryota > Viridiplantae > Streptophyta > Magnoliopsida > Lamiales > Oleaceae > Fraxinus > Fraxinus quadrangulata. Next base: position 99,240 of record CAIGRB010053853.1, on the reverse strand, counting down.
CTGAGTTTCAATAAGACTGAAGAACTTGGGAATGATATTAATTACATCAGACTTCTGCTTCATCAGATAAACCCAAGTGAATCTAGTACAGTCATCCACAATAGTTAGGAAAAATTTGTGTCCATCACGAGTGGGAGAGCTGTATGGACCCCATACATCACAGTGAATGAGATCAAAAGGTTCTGCTGATAAATGGTTCTTGGAAGCAAATGATAAACGCCTTTGTTTAGCTAATGGACATATATAACAAGGAGTGATGCTATTGTTATTATTTCTGAAATGTAACTGATCTTTCAACATTTCCAATCTCTTAAAAGATAAGTGTCCCAATCTGTGGTGCCAAACATCAAGAGTCTCCTTATTCGTTACAGAACAAACATGACTATTTGTAGACTGAAAAATATTACAATCAACTGAATTACAATCAACCCTTATGACATTGGTTTCAACATTAATGATGTAAAGTCCATTGACCATGTTAGCCCCGCCAATCATCCTCCAATTGCACAGATCCTGAATAACACAATGATCAGTGAAAAAGCTGATACTTATATCTGAATCCTTGGTCAAAGAGCTAATAGATAATAGGTTGAACTTGAACTGAGGCACAAACAACACATTATGAAGAATCAATTCAGAGTTGAGCTCAACAGTACCAATAAAGTGAACAGATATTCTGGTGTTATTAGGTAATGTGATATGGGCACCTTGTACTGCCTTTAATGTTTTGAAAGACTCTCGATTGAAACAGACATGACTAGAAGCCCCAGAGTCTATAACCCAGTGTTTAGCAGCATTGAGTATTTCATTACTTGAAACAGATAAGGATATACCTGAGATATTATCTGGTTTTGCAGTCTCATCTTCCAATTTTGCAGCTGCAAGATGTGTGCTCAAACATGTTCATCAGGTTTTTGTATTGTCCAGGATTTAAAGTCTGTACGAAATTCTCAACATTACCAGTGGACTGTCCAGCAAATGAATCAGAAATTTGATTAGTCACAGCATTTGACTTATAACCAGTCTGATTATTGGAGCTTGTCCTTGGTTTGGCTTTGTATCCCGGTGGATAACCATGAAGTTTATAGCATTTATCAACCTCATGTCCTCCATATCCACAATAAGTGCAAACAGTTCTACTCCTTTGATTCCTGTTATGATACTGCCCCATTGTCGATTTTCTATTATCAGTTTTGGCATAAAAGGCCAATGAATCAATACTTCCAGCAGTCAAATTCACAGACCTCTGTTGTTCTTCTTGAGAGATAAGAGAAAATACTTTGTTAATTGAGGGAATTGGATCCATAAGCAATATTTGTCCTCTCACTTGAGCATAAGATTCATTCAATCCCATTAAGAAGGACATGACATATTCCATATGGTAGTGATCCATCAACTTCTTGTTTCCTTCACAGACACATTTTCCACATGAGCAAGAAGGCCTGTAATTGCTAAGTTCTTCCCACAATGTTTTCAGCTTAGTGAAATATACACTAACTGACATTTGTCCCTGAGTATGATTCATAAGATCACGTCTCAGCTGAAAAATTCGAGGCCCATTCCTCTGCTGGAAACGTTCCTTAAGATCAGTCCAGATTTCATTTGCAGATTCAGAGTAGATTACACTTGCTGAGATCTCTTTAGATACAGAATTGAGGATCTATGAGATGACCATATTGTTGTTGCGGATCCAGGAATTGAGGAGTTCAGCATTGCTTTCAGGTCGAGTGATAGAACCATCTATAAAACCAACCTTATTCTTCACTGACAATGCTATGAACATAGCTCGACTCCATGAAATATAATTCTCACCTGTCAATTGCTGTGAAACAAGTGTGAGACCAGGATTATCAGAATGGTGAAGAAAAAATGGATTAGATCCATCCTCAGATACGAATTGACTCATTGAGGATGTCGAAATCTGAATTGGATCAACTGGACCAGTTTCCATGATCAATCAATCAGAGGCGAAGCTGCGAAGCTACCGCTCTGATACCATATTGCGGAAGAGGCGATGAAATGTTAATTGAAAGAGAAGAAGAATTCTCATACATCTGAAATGAATCTTACATCAGTTTATAAATACCAAACGAAAATTAAAAGGCGGGAGAAGGTAGGCGGGAAAATTAGTTACAACTAATTTCAACAACTAAAACATCAAAAACGTGACTCTTGTGCCAGCTAGCTTCAGTCGAATCTTCCACTGGTTTTGATACAACGTCAGTTTAGATCCAGGTGGTAGTTGACTAATGACATGCACCTCATATCTATCAGACCAACAAAAGGAGATTACCGTGTCAGGAAGGTTGCTGACAAATAGAATGACAAATAAAAAGAGACTTTTCATCATTTTACAATTTTTAGGTTGCTGTAAAATGCTTTTAGAAGGTTATTTTTTAGCAATTATGAGACACCTATGGAAGTGCTGATTATTTGGTGGCAAAATCCCGCCTTTTTCCTTCAATTCTTCGGTTATTGATTTCACGGTGCAAGAATGATGCTGATTTCCTCCTTTCCTTTCTAATTTGTGAATTGTTAATCCTTAATTCTTATTCTATGCCATTTTAATTCACGTTTACCTTACTTATGTGGATAGGTCGTACCATTCGTTATATGTAGTGGGATATGAGCGTGGTGCATTTTTATATTAAATGAAAATTGAAAAGTGTACGGTAGTTTCGACTTTTTTCAAAATATTTCTCCTATCTACATCCAATTCTCGGTACTTACATTGTAAATCAACCAGTTTTATAATCATTATTTCTTCTTCATTGCTTCGTTTCCATCGATTAATAAACAAATAAAAATTACAATAAAATAAAGAAATTAACATGTTTTTTATAATTTACTTTTTTTACACATCACGTGACAAAAAAATCTTAGTGAAGGCCACTACAATTTTTAAGAATAAAGGAAATAATAAGGGGGCATAGAATAGATTAAACAGTGTAAAAAAAAATTATAAGGATTTTTTAAATTTCAATACGTGATCCACAATTAAATTAGTCAAGTCAAATGATTAAATGATACGAAGGAAATTAATTTCAGAGCATTCATATAAATTGGAGTAATGTTATTTATCTTTGTTAAAGATGATCACCACTTGATAAAAAAATTAAGTGGATTCCATATGCATACATTCAATTTCCCGCATGTTTGCAGACTGCGGACAGAGGTTGATTCCAGCAGCCTTATACTCCACCGGAGCAAGCAAAAATCAAGACAGAAGAGTCTCAATGCTTCTTCATTCATGATCTGCTCCTAATTCACACAATTTTCGAGTTGTTAAATAATGTCACCCCGAGTTCTTCTCTCGTTAGAATTTGAACAACGTTGACAACAAAGACCTGGTAATTGAGGGTACTAAGACATGAGTTCGCCTCGAGAAGGTTGGCCAATAGGATGAGAATATATACAAGGATAATAAATATCATGGTACGATTCATGTTGATATTTGATAAATGTGATATTTGCTTCTTCAAGATGGTACTCTCCTTTTTATGGTTCTTTAGTTAAGTCATGAAAATGAGTTGGTCAAACCACACTGAATCCAAGAAAATATGCATTGTAGCAATTGGAATTTAATTAACAAAAGCAATTATGAGATTCAAAATTCTATTGCAAGTATCCATATTCTGACAATCTAGCCACATGAAAACTAGTAAAAATTTCAGGCTTGAAAAATATATTTTAGAAAATAAAATATTTTCCTTGTTTTGAGAAAAACAAAAACCACTCCCTCAAAAGAAAATATTTTTCTTAAAAACAAGGAAAATTAAACATATTTTTAAAAGTTGAAAAATATTTTTTATGGAAAAAACAATAATCAAACACTTCAAAATAGGAATTTGAGTAGAAAACTGACATTTTCCATTGAAAATAAATGCTATCAAACACACCTTTCATGATTTATTACATAACATTAATAAAAAAAATACTAGATGATATTCATTTTCATGAAATATGTTCCTGCGGTATATCTGTAAATGATCGATTTGGTGGTTAGGTTCAGGGGTTCTTTCTTGGATGGTCATTTCAGCAAGAGGCGATTTGGGTGGATGACTTGGTTGAAAATAAGAAATAACACCATTTTAGGGATTTGGGGGGTTAATTTTGTGAGTTTTAAGGCATGTTTGTTGGAGACTAATTTAATCACGTATGATTTGTTTATCTTTTCACATTTCTATTTTACTTTACAAAAAGCAGTATTTATGGTTTAAAAAAAATATTTAAATAGGATGGATTCAATCCGTGTCAGTTTTTTTGAATTTATTATTCTATTTAGGAAAATGTATTAATGATAAAACGTGAAAATATGATGGACAAGTCAGTTAAGTTACAGAATGGATAGATGGTATTATCTTTGGAAGGAAGTATATGTAAATAAAAAATGTATATCATCCAGTATTTTTTATTTTTATTAATGTTACGTAGTAAATCATGATATATTTTGTTTTAGTGTTGCAGGTACGAAAATTTCCGAAACATCCGTGATACTAAATAATAGACCAGATTAATAAATTCTATAATTTTAAAGTTAATTGAGTATGTCTTGTAACTATACTAGTAATGTAGTATTATTAGTGTTAAATAACATTATTCATACGGTACCTTATAAGTTTCTAAATCAGATCAGCAAGGTTCTATAGCTTGTTAGAGAGCTGTAAGGACAATTTCCGCTCAAACGCTCCTAAATTTTGTAGTTGAAGTTGAATCATAAATGCATATAATGAATGATACATTAATATTTCTTATTGCCAATCATATTTTTTAGTCTCGCTTCCCCACAAACCATGAAGGTAGATGCCATCACCCTTTGCTATCCAAAAACAAGAATCTCCTTTGCATTCGCCCTCTCCCCATTTTGACCTAAAAACATCGAAACTTTGCTTCTTTGAACCCCATCCAAGAGTGCAGAAAAACAATGTATTTCTGAAGAAGCTGTCACAAAACTCCCAGTAAAATTCTTGATTATTAGAAAGAGTATGATACCCAAGATCGTCATCTTTAGATGCACGAACGACAGTTTAGATCCAGGTGGCAGTTGACTGATGACATGCATCTTATATTTCAAAGTGAAATGACAAGTGGCTGCGTGAGAAAGGCTGCTGCAGGGCAACATAATGAGAAATAAAAAGAGACTTTTCATCATGTTACAATTTTTAGGTTGCTGTAAAATGATTTTTGAAGGTTATTTATAGTAGTAATTCTTTAAGCACATCTTTTAGTGGTCAAACTTCAATGCAGAATTGGAAGAATATTATTGCAGTTGGAAATGAATCCACAAAATTAGCAATTATGAGACATCTACAGAATTGCTGATTACGTGGTGGCAAAATCCTGTCTTTCCCCTTCAATTCTTCCGTTGCGATTTCGTGGTGCAAGAATGATGCTGATTTCCACCTTTCCTTTCTAATTTCTGAATTGTTGATGCTTAATTCTTATTCTGTGCCATTTTAACTCATGTCTACCTTAGTTAGATTAATGGGTCATACCACTCCTTATTTGTAGTGGGATATGAAAGTGGCGCATTTTATATTAAATGAAAATTGAAAACTGTATGGTAGTTTCGACTCTTCTCAAAATATTTCTTTTATCTTCATCAATTCTGGGTACTCACCTTGTACTTTCCAGTTTTATAATCGCTATTTCTTCTTCCTTGCTTCTTTTCAATCAATTAATAAATAAATACAAATAACAATAAAATAAAGAAATTAACTCGTTTATATTATTTACTTGAAAAATATATTCAAAAAAAATTCAGTCCCGAATCCAGATTCTTAGAGAATCACCTCCCGTATCGACGAGTAGAAGAGGGCTCCTTTCGTATTCCAAAATTCAAGATATCTTTTGGGTTCGAAGCTTCTGAAGTCCTCAAGGGACTGGGATTGGTCTTGCCTTTTTCTGGTGATGAACTCGCTCAAATGGTTGACACTTCCGGTGGTGAGAACCTTTATGTTTCGAGCATTTTCCACAAATCATTTATCGAGGTAAATGAGGAAGGCACAGAAGCTGCAGCTGCTGCTGCTGGTGTCATAATGCTGACTAGTTTGTTAAGGGAGTATAAGTTGGATTTTGTGGCTGACCATCCATTCCTGTTTGTGGTAAGAGAAGATACAATCGGGCTGCTGCTATTTATTGGGCAGATTCATAATCCCATCTCCAGTTAATATATATATTTGTATACACACATAATATATATAAGCATGCGTTGGTAGATGAAGGCGTACATAAGTAAGTATACTTGTATCATGATAATAAAACCATGGACCAATGCGGTTAAACCTTTTAACTTCCATGTTAGTTCTGGTTGATAATTGATTTCTGGTTATGATACGAGAAAGTTTCACCCGTATTATTTTCCTCTCGCAATTGGTACCACTACATCCTTTTACCAAGATTATTGACATATTTTCTTGCCCATGGGAAGGCTACAATAGACAACAGCAACACTAAATGAGTGAAAATTCGATTAAGAATTTCAAAAATGGTTTGCATTATTGTATGCAATCTGCCTATCACTTTTCTCAATCTGCAACAAGCATTTATCTGCAGGCAATTGTATATTCCTAGAATTGCTACTCTTAATTAGCTGAATTTCTAGATACGTGTTGCAATTAACACTTGATCCCTTTACATGTTATACCCATTGGTTGCTCCAAAGCCTGAATGACATATTAGAGAAATATAATTGGTTTTAGAACACCTTGTATGGCTCTAGCTACAAAGATCCTCAAAGGCGCACACAACGTAGTAACTCAGTCACGAGGCAATAAAACTTTGCCAAGGTCAACCTTGGCAGTGATCAGATTCATGCGTCTATGAAGATCTTTTAGGCCGATCTCGAGAGCAAGCGGAGCAACTATAGCCATGAAAATTTTCTGTAAGTGACTACAAAATGGTTGACAATCAGAACTGCTACTCGAGGACATTTGTCAACGTTGATCATGGAGTTGTCCATATACAGCTTCTACCTAAAAAGGGAAAATCATAATTTTTTTATTTTTTGTAAATGTCCATACACGTGTAGACACTAGACACTGTTCAAACAACGGCTCTAAATTTTTCATTTTTCAATCTTCATTAAATCAGATGTGTCCACAATCAAACAATAAAAAAAAAGATGAATGATAGTTAAGTTTACAGTCATCAAACTGCTACTTGTCCCTATGATTGAAGCAGCACTCTATCAAAATATTGCTTCATTCTTTTGCTTCAACGATGGACATTCGCGAATCCTTCAGTAACCAAACTGCGTCTCTTTGTTGCTCGCAAAGCACTTCATCTCGACCGAGGCCGAGGATGCCAACCTGGTGTTCTCTCTCATCCCAGCTCATCACTCTAGTCTTCACCAATGGCGGGCCACTTGGTGGCTTTTAATTGTCCTTCGTTAACGGCGTTTGGGTTGAACAGACTCTCAGCTTGAAGCCCACTTTTAAATAAATTGTAGATAATTCTTATAAGGCTGCTGCTACTCATGTTGATTTTCAGAACAAGGTCAGTTTTTTATATATATGATTTTTTTTAGTATTAAACTGTTGAACAAGCTGAATTGTTCGACAAAATGCATTTTTTTTTCTAATTTAGTAACAGACTAAAGAGCCTTTATACTTTCAAAAGAGATAATTTAGCCCGGTTTGATTGATGTGGATTAAAATCAGATTTTTAATAAATTTTGATAGATGATTGAAAAGTTGTGGGACCTATAAAATATATAGTTGAAATTTATTATTGACTTTGACTTAAACTTAAAATAAAATTTGAATTTTACTCCGTACCAAACATGTGCTTAATATGTTAACAAATTTGCAATTCAAGTACCAAAATTATAGTTTTTAAGTCTCGGCATTCCTTGTTAATGAGTGTTTACGTGCTGAACAATTTGGTTTGCACGTGAGTTTTCATGGTTGAGGTACTTCGAGTATGAAACTTTTCTTACAACTTATGTTATTTTAACATAATTGGTCATACTTATACTTAATCACGATATAATAAGAGAGCCCTACTTGAAATGTAGAGAGGGCTATTTTCAATAGGAATTTTGTAGATACGCCTCCATTACACTCCTGCAATAAGATCCTCAATAGTCTACTAGTCGTGGAATATAGAATTGATAATCGCCTTTAGGTATAAACAATAATGTATTGTTTCTCAATCTTAGTGTAATGCACTATCAACAGTTTGTCGAGGTCACCAAGATAGTAAGTGGCTTTGGGTATCCTAAAATCTGCTAAATCTTCTATTTTCAAATAAATTAAAGAATAAGGGACTGTTTGATTTGGAGGATTTTCCATGAAAATTGAAAATAAAATTTCATCTTCCCCAAAAAGTGTTGTTTGATAACCAAAATTTTACATGGAAATCATTTTCTTGGTTTGGCTCACACGGTTACCATTTCCTTGGTTTTTCAGGTAACTTTTATTTTTTATTTTTTTTGCAATGAAAACAAAATCTATGAATAATTGTTAAAAAAAAAAAAATTTCCTTTAATGAACAATTTTCATGAAAAATAAAGTCAAATGAACACTAAACTTTGATGAAAAAATGGTGAAAAAATAGTTTTCGAGCAACTTTTTTTTTAAAAATCTTTTTGGCAATAGTAACAAATTTCATAACCAATTGTAATTAAAAAAAATGACTTTAATGGACAATTTTCATGTAAAATAAAGCTAAACGTGAACAAAAAGATCCAAATTTCAAAGTTTTCCCGGGTGAAAATTTATACCAATCAAACATACTTAATTAACAATTCCCTGCAAAACAAATTCTAAGCAATTACATTTCTTGAAATTTGTTTTTTTTTCAATCCATTTTTCACCATTGCAATCAAACGGACCCTAAATGTTCTGATGAGTATGATTTCTGCTTGTAATGTTTATGAAGGCTGAGGAGACAGTTAAGGGTAAAATTCCCCATCGAATAAATATGAAAGATATACCAACTTATAAGGGTTTGCTCTACTCATTTTGATAAAGTTATCTTTAAAGATGGAACATTAAATCTTAACATGGAATTAAAGTCCATTAAATTTCAACTAGCAATTCCATCCGACTAAGACTAATACGCGAATTTCAAGATTGGTTCGCTCAAACGAACCACCATTTTGAGGAGTATGTTAAGAAATAAAATCTCATATTGAATAAAAATGAAAGATAGACGAAGTCATAGGGGTTTTGCTACTCCTCTTAATAAGATTGACATTTTAATATGGAACCCCAAATTTTAACAAAGGTTGTGAATCACTGAATCTGTTGGCTGAAAAGGAAACAAGTGGTCTTACCAAAGAAATTCTTCCATCTGGCACTGCTGATGGTTCAACGAGCCTCATCTTTGCAAATGCAGTGTACTTCAAAGGTGCCTGGAATGAGAAGTTTGATGTATCAAACTCCGTGCAAGTACCTTTCTTGACCAGCAAAGAGGATCAATATATACGTGCCTTTGATGGTTTTAAAGTTTTGGGGCTTCCATACAAGTTGAAGACGAGCGCGCAAGTTCTCTATGTATCTCTTTCTTCCTGATGCCAGAGATGGACTGCCAACTTTAGTTGAAAAATTCAGCTCTGAATCAGGATTCTTAGAGAACCACCTCCCAAATGAACAAGTGGAAGTGGGTGACCTCCATATTCCAAAATTCAAAATATCTTTTGATTTTGAAGCTACTGATGTCCTGAAGGCACTTGGATTGGTGTTGCCTTTTTCTGGCAATGAACTTATCAAGATGGTGGATTCTCCCATTGGTCAGAACCTTTATGTTTCGAGTATTTTCCACAAATCGTTTATTGAGGTAAACGAGGAAGGCACAGAAGCTTCAGCTGCTACTGCTGCTAAATTATTCAATAGTTTACCATTCGTGGATAAGATAGATTTTGTAGCTGACCATCCATTTCTATTTGTTGTTAGAGAAGATATGAGTGGGGTAGTGCTCTCCATCGGGCAGATTCTTAATCCCCTCTCACCTTAAGTAAAGCTACTGTGCTATCAAAGCATGTGTAGATAGATGAAGGCTTGTTAATATATCTAGGAATGTAATTTTACTTATTTATCATTCTAATTTTACAAGCATTGATCGACAACGCTGTTAAACCTCTTAAACTTCCATGCTAGTTCTTGTCGATACTAGATTTTGTATTTGGAGACAATGGATGAATATATGCGGCAATTTGTTGCATAGTTTGTACGTATTTTAGCCTCTGTTTAGTGTAAATTGAAATTATATTTTTAGTAGATTTTATTAAAAATTGATGAAATGTATAGTTGAAAAGTTATGGGTTCCATGAAATATATTGTTAGAATTAATTGTTGAATTTGACTTGAAATTAAAATCAAATTTTAATCATGCCTAAGAGGTGCATATTTAAATTATCAAAGTTCCGCCATACATTCACCACGGGAATAAGTTTGTCATAATTCGAGATCATATACTACCAACTAATATGCAACAAGTCTCAAAACTAAGTTTTCTACACAAATTGGTTGCAACTTATGAGTTTGTAGAAGTTATCGCGGGTTACCAAAATTATTTTAACAAAAAAAGAATACATTAACACTATTGAATTAACACTTTTTTGTAATAAAATTTCACTCCCAACGATTAACAAATACATCTATTATTTTACCATTTTAACTTTCTACTATACTTGTATCTATTGGTAGAGGATATTTAAATGACCCCCTTTTTTTTCTCATTTTTGAAATTCATTGACACATTTCATTTCTTTTGAGAATATTAAATTTTTTTTTTTCAAATACAATAGAGAATAATGGTGTATTAGACCAAATCCACGTGTATCATAAACTTTTAATTGGTCAAACTATTAATATACGGGTAAATCACTATTATAGTGACGGTAATCAAATTTTCATGGATTGCATGAAATCATGTTCCTTCAAGAACATGTTAACACATTTTTTTAAGTAGATCCACTCTTCATCTCGTCTATGGTTCATGGCTACTTAGTTAAATAAAAAACGTTTTCTTGGATTTGCATTTTTAAAAATAAAAAAAGTTAAGATTACGACGTTTGTAGTGGAAGGAGTGCTTGGTCTTTTCAGAAAAAAATATTGCATCAAATTATCACAAAAAATTGTTAAGCAAGTAGAATCAACAAACTACGACCTTGAGACAAAAGTTATTATAAACTAATTACTTGATACGTGAAGTGATAATACGTAATACACTCTGTATTCATAGTTTAAAATATTGTTAAACTTACTTGTCTTCTTTCCTTAAAAACAAAGTTTAGTAGTCCAAATAACTTGCATAATTCACGTCATAGCATCTAACTATAACTCGAATGTATTCATTTATTTGTAACTTAAGTTAGTGACATTTTTTATAATAAACTTTCTTCTACCATATTTTAAAACATGAAATTGTGTATCTTTTTTATTACTCTACATTATTAATTATTAGATACTTCTCGATGCATTGCATGGTAAGATTCAAAATTTTATTTTGTGTGAACATATTCTTTGAGTGAGGCATTTTCAAATAAATTTTTTTTTCCTCAAAAATCACCAACTTTAGCTCCCATTTTTTATCTTAAAAAAACCCTTTATTCTCCCAAAATACATGCCCCACAAACTATCCTTTAATAGCACAAATCCACCTTTGAGTTAATAGCAACCCTCCTCACAAAGCAAAGTAGCAAAACCCACATAAATACACTGCATTTTCAACTGTCCAATGTCGCAACTAAGAAGCACAAAAATTTCCAAAAAAGGAAAAAGAGGAAGTGCTTCAACATTATGCACTCTGTACAAAGAGTATTAAGGCAAGCCCACGCTAGTATCAAACAACTGCTCCATTCTGTGTTTCCACGAACCCCTCCAATCTCTCGCTCAAGAAACTCAGAATCACACAATAGTATACCTTCAGAAACGCACGGATCAACAATGGACATTCGCGAATCAATTAGTAACCAGACTGACGTTTCTTTATTTCTTGCAAAGCACTTGGTTTCTACTAAGGCCAAGGACGCCAACCTGGTGTTCTCGCCGGTGTCGACTCATGTTGTGCTGGGCTTGATCGCTGCCGGGTCTAAAGGCCCCACGCTAGACCAACTACTCAGTTTTCTCAAGTCCACTGGAACCGAAGAGCTTAATTGTCTCTCATCCCAGGTCGTCACTCTCGTCTTGGCCGACGGTGGTTCGCTTGGTGGGCCACGATTGTCCTTCGCCAACGGCGTTTGGATTGATCAGAGTCTAAGCCTGAAGCCCACTTTTAAAGAAATTGTCGATAATGCTTACAAGGCTGCTGCTAGAAATGTTGATTTTCAGACCAAGGTTAGTTTTTTATTATGATCAAGCAAAATTTGTGTTTGACGAAAAATGCAATGTTCATTGATTTAATAAAAGTAATTGTTAATACTTAATTAGGGAACAAACTTAGCTGTGGTATTTGTTCTATTTGAAAACATGATAATCCGTCATAGTTTCGTATGTTCTTTCGTAGGGATTAGTACTTTTTCTTTTATTAACTTATGTTAAAGTGCCTTAGAGTGTCAACGTAGAAAATAGAATGTCTTGCAAGCTGCACTCTATGCTTAACTAAATAAGGAATTTGAAAATTTACAATGTAATTTACTGAGATCTATTGCTGTAGCATTTGTAGTTGTTGGGTACCTTCGTGGTTGATTGTAATGTGAACTGTCTTAACTGAGTTGTGAATATGCGGATGGTTATGCTTTAGTTGAGATCAATGTTATTTCTCAGTTGTGACTTGAGATAAATGTTATCCAATCGAAGGAGGTCGAACTTATCCTTAATCATGGTAGGGGTGAGTACTCGTATAATTAGATAGGACTCTATCTTTAGTATTCTTGTCACTATGCCCCAAAAGGGCCCTCACAATAAGATTTGAGGCTTATTGTTAGATCATTCCAGACTCATGGCTCTATCATCCACTGTATCAAGCTTCATTCTGGGTTCGGTTGGTCATTAGGTTAGATGTTCCATCCTGCACTTGGCCGATCCTATCAAGCAGCTAGTGCCATCTAGCTAGCTTTGGTTTAAATCTAACTTTTGGCATCCTATGTTATGGGAAATAATTACCGACAAACACGTTTCAAAGACATATATCATGGTCTTCTCATACCTGTTTGCAAGGAATGCATTTTAATATATAACTTATAAATGAAAATTGGCCAGTAAAAGAATCATGCTGGAAGGAGAAAAAAACTATTGCCAACAAGCAATATAGTGATCGCATAATAACGTTCTGGTCCACAATTTCTAGTATGACGATGCTAGATTTTTGGTTGAGCTGACTTTCCATGGATCTCCAACTCCAGAAGCTGGGAGTCAGACTTCGTAATACAGAAATTGCTAGGGGGAGATGGGAGGGAGCCTGGATCTATTGATGCTTAAGTCAGCAGGGGAGTCAAGAATGAATGAGCTAAGGTATTTTAGGAGCTAGACAACGACTGGATACCTTTGCAATGGTATTAGTTCCTTTTACAGAAAGTGATGCCATATGTCTTATCCCTTGAGTTGGCCTATAAAGGATTAGATTTTTCTTAACTGATGAAATAGAACTACCTTTGGATGGTTCATATTTTCTTCATATTGGTTCAGCACTAGATTTGTATTGATGAGTTCCTTGTTTCTGACTGTACTGTGGACTCCCATAGTTTTGCTGATCTTTGTGTTACTCTTCTATATTCTTGTCCTCCTTTTTCTTATTACTCTTCTTTTCTGAGTCTTTTAGGAGGGGACTTGGGATTGGGATTGGGAGGGGAAGGTTGTAACATGTACGACTTGATTCATCCCCTGAATTGTGTTCCAAAACATTTTATAGCTCAGGAAACATAGGATGAAATGTCTGTATCATTGCAATAATTTAATAAATGAAGTTTAACATTGATGTACCAAGATCGACCTTGGAGAATGATATAACTACTAATGGATTATAGATCATCTTTACTTATATGAAACGACTTTGTTTCGCAATCGTAATGCACTATCAACATCATTCAAAAGCTTTCCTGGCTTTGAAAAAAATCGCTACGGCAACTATGAAGTAATCTACTAGTTCTTATTATTCCAAATAAACTGAAGAATAAATATTCTGATTATTTTGTTTTTTGCTCTTGATGGTTCTAAAGGCTGTTGAGGCAACCAAAGAGGTGAATCTGTGGGCTGAAATGGAAACAAGTGGCCTTATCAAAGAAATTCTTCCATCTGGCTCTGTTGATGGTTCAACGAGGCTCATCTTTGCAAATGCAGTGTACTTCAAAGGTGCCTGGAATGAGAAGTTTGACGCATCAAAGACAAAAGAGGATGCATTTTTCCTCCTAAATGGTAGCTCAGTGCAAGTACCTTTCATGACCAGCAAACAGAAGCAATATATACGAGCCTTTGACGGTTTTAGAGTTTTGGGGCTTCCATACAAACAAGGCGAAGACAAGCGTAAATTCTCTATGTATATCTTTCTTCCAGATGCCAAAGACGGACTGCCATCATTAGTAGAAAAATTTGGCTCTGAATCTGGTTTCTTAGAGCATCACCTCCCGTATCAACAAGTGAAAGTGGGTGCCTTCCATATTCCAAAATTCAAAATATCTTTCGGGTTCGAAGCTTCTGAACTCCTCAAGGGACTAGGGGTTATGTTGCCTTTTTCTGGCGATGGACTCGCTGAGATGGTGGACTCTCCTCTTGGCAAGAACCTTTATGTTTCGAGCATTTTCCACAAATCATTTATCGAGGTAAACGAGGAAGGCACGGAAGCTGCAGCTGCAACTGCTGGTGTTATAAAACTGAGGAGTTTGGCAATGGAGGACAAGTTGGATTTTGTGGCTGACCATCCGTTCCTGTTTGTTGTTAGAGAAGATATGACAGGGGTTGTCCTTTTTATCGGGCAGATTCATAATCCCCTCTCCGGTTAATTGAAGCAACTGCTCTATCAAATGATGTGTAGGTGGATTAACCCTTAATAAATTTATTGTAATGTAACTTCACTTGTAGCGTACTAGTTACAAAACCGTGTACCGACACTGTTAAACCTCTTTAACTTGTTTGTTCTGGTTGGAATTTGATTTTGTATTTTAAGACGATGGATGAATAAACACAGCATTTTGATGTACATTATTTTGCTCTTATAATTGATATACTTGTATTTCCTTTTATGGAGGGTTGTTGACGTGTTTTAGATTCATTTTGTTGCAAAAGAGAAGGGTACAAATAATATTTCCTAACGAGTGGAAAATGCATGAAAATTTTCTAAATGGTTCTGTTGGTCCCAGAGTTCACCAAGAACACAAGTAAACAATAAATTGCAAGAAAAGAAAAGGAACACAAAGAATTATTCGTCTGAAGGACCCGAATGTTCAACCTTAGGCCTACTCACCCGTAGAGCCACCACACAACGGGATTACACTCTAGATCCACTNTATTACAATGTATGAAGAAATCAGAGATTCCTTCAAAGTTTCTCTTCCTTCAAAAACACTTAGAAAACTATATATAATCTCATTGAATATACATCAAGTGCACTCACTGCCTTATGACTCATATATTACAAAAAATCACTCAGATTTACAAACGGCAGGGAGAAGGAGATGAACCCTAATCACAGAGAGAAAACATCTCAAAAGTCATTGAACAATTACGCGAAAAATGAAGGTTCGAGAAACACTTAAGGCAGGGAGATCACAGGTCTTCAAATAATATGCCACACAGTATCTAGTAAGTGTTGACAGTATAAGAAAAGACTTCAAGAAATTACATAATACAATTAGGGCTAACAATTGATCGATCAGTGACAATAATATCATGCAAGAATCGTCAATTTTGAAAGTGTTTAAGGAGTGGCAACCCTTTATTTCCCTACTCCCTCAGATTCCTAGATCCTTAAGGAAATCTTGGACAAAGAAAAGCATGAGAGGATTACTTACCTTAATAACATATTCCAAAAATTGACACAAAGAACTAGAAATAATAGGAGGTTTCAGAAAATACCAGAAGTTGATGAGATGAAAATCTCAGAAAACAGGTGTAGGAAGCAGCGAGTCACATATACTCAGTGAAGAACTTGATGGAATCGGACGAGTCAACTCAACTTACCACGACTCAGTATGAGTCAAACGAGTTACCATGACTCAATACCGAGTTAGATCAAGAACACCACAAACTCAGTAAGAAAACACCAGATCAAAGGAGACAACCCAATGCAGAAACGATTTTCCAGAAAAATCATACATATCAGTTTTGAAGGATTTTAAAACTTTAAGTAAAAGAATAAACCACAAAACTCAACCTAAAGATTTATCTTTCACAAAGGTCGTTTAAAAAAAATCGTAAGATCTATACAGTCAAACAATTTGAAAAATTAAGGTTTCTGAAAAAACGAACACGAGCACAAATCTGCAACTAATAGAGGCTCCGATACCAATTATTGGTCCCAGGGTTTACCAAGAACACAAGTAAACAATAAATTGCAAGAAAAGAAACACAAAGAATTTTTCGTCCAAAGGGTCCGAATGTTCAGCCTTAGGCTTACTCACCCGTTGAGCATCCGTACAAAGGGATTACGCTCTAGATCCACTAAAATCACCAAGAACAGATTACAATGTATGAAGAAATCAGATATTCCTTCAAAGTTTCTCTTGCCTCAAAAATACTTAGAAAACTATACACAATATCACTGAATATACATCAAGTGCACTCACTGCCTTATCACTCAGATATTACAGAAAATCACTCAAATTTACAAACGGCAGTGAGAATGAGATGAACCCTAATCACACAGAGAGAAAAAATGTCAAAAGTCACTGAACAGTTACACGAAAAATGAAGGTTCGAGAAACACTTAAGGTAGGGAGATCAGGAGTCTTCAGCCAACGGTGGAGATCTCGCCACGTGTAGGGCAAGGTCACGAAGCCAATAAATTGATAAGGCGTGTAACAGAAACGCATGCACGACTTAACAACGAAGTAACAACAATTTTGTATGTTAAAGGATCTGGATTAGCACTGGCCCAACACAACCAACTGGGCCAAAGAATTATGAGGCAGCCCAATACATAACAGGTTCGACTCTTTGAACAAGGCATACTCCAACAAGGTCATTGCTCAAATATGAGAAGCCTCTTTCTCAAATGTTAGAGGGTAATTTAGGCTCGTACACATGCTATCGAGGCAGCTGCAGCTTGTAAAGTTTGGATGGAAGATACGTAACGCCAGAGAAGAGATGGCACAGTGAAGTTAACAATCAATTGATGTAGCAGGTGACTACACTTGATAACAAGAGATGTTGGGTGCTTTCAGAGGAGTCTTATGGCAGCCGTAAAGGACTATGGCCTATGCCTGAGGTGTGATGGCTAAACAATGCCCCGAAGGCTACAAGTGGTACAACATTTGGGCGATGATATAGAGAACTGGTTTTCTGACATTGGCATGAGAAGAATGCATCTGGTGGAGCTGTGGATAGACGCGGATAGTGAGAGCTTTGGGCTGTTCAAACATTGAGATGGAGGTTACAAGACCCCATAAAAGGAACACAAAGAATTTTTCGTCTGAAGGCCCCGAATGTTCAACCTTAGGCCTACTCACCCGTTGAGCATCCACACAAAGGGATTACACTCTAGATCCACTAAAATCACCAAGAACAGATTACAATGTATGAAGAAATTAGAGATTCCTTCAAAGTTTCTCTTCCGTCAAAAACACTTAGAAACTATACACAATCTCATTGAATATACATCAGGTGCACTCACTGCCTTATGACTCAGATATTACAAAAAATCACTCAGATTTACAAACGGCAGGGAGAAGGAGATGAACCCTAATCACACAGAGAGAAAACATCTCAAAAGTCACTGAACGGTTACGTGAAAAATGAAGGTTCTAGAAACACTTAAGACAGGGAGATCACGAGTCTTCAGCCAACAGCGAAAAATGAAGGTTCGAGAAACACTTAAGGCAGGGAGATCACGAGTCTTCAGCCAACGGTGAAGATCTGGCCACATGTAGGGCCAGATCACAAAGCCAATAAATTGATAAGGAATGTAACAGAAATGCAAGCACGACTTAACAACCAAGTAACAACAATTTTGTAGGCCAAAGGATCTGAATCAGAACCAACTGGGCCAAAGAATTATGAGGCAGCCCAATACCTAACAATCTTCACCTTGCTGAATAATTCTTAGTGACTTAGTATACTAGAGCTCCATTGTGTTTCATTTGCTCTTATTCAACTTGTAAAAATAAAAAACCAAAATGTTAGAATTTATTCACACGCACAGCCCTACTTGATTATTCTGAACTTACCGATGCAAATCAGTAATGTTTAGAGTATTCAAGCAGTTTTTAAATTTATTTAAAGTTAAGACTTTGGTTCCCAAATCAGAAGGGTTAAACCTAGTTGAAATTTTCTCTAGACTGATCAATCATTTTTCAGTCATGTTTCTCACAAAGTGGAATTTAATATCAACATGTTTAGTTCGATCATGATTATCAGTATAAATTTTGACAGAATTATTCACAAAGCCAATTTCATTAAGTAACCCTCTTAACCAAAGACTTTCTTTAACAACATCATAGGCAAGGCAACAAGTTTTTTGCAATTGAGATTTCCAGCTAATGCGGCCATCACACAAAGTAAAAACATAAGAATAGGTATATCTTCTCTTATCTAGATCTCCAGCAAAATTCGAATCAGTGTAACCTTTCAAAACAATGCTTTCATTACAATTTTTAAACAATAGACCTAGATCAGTTGAGCTTTTCAAGTATTTTAACATCCATTTCATAGCAAGCTGATGTATCTCACCATGATTAGCCATAAATCTACTTAAAATGCTTATACCATGAGCCAAATCAGGTCTAGTGCATACCATAAGATACATTATGGATCCAACAGTGTTAGCATAGGGAATATTTTTCCATTCTTTTAAACTCTTCATCAGTTTTAGGTGACTGTTCATTAGATAGTTTGAAATGATTTGCAATAGGCAAAGAAGCGGGTTTACAGTCAATCATAGAAAATTTTTCAAGTATTTTTTTTAATGTATGCACACTGTCTCAATGTAAGAATTGAACTTTTTATACTACTGTCTGGGAGCTTGCTTCAAGCCATAAAGGGATTTTTTAATAGGCAGACCTTATGAGCATTATATTTTACTTCATAGCCCACAAGTTGTCTCATATAAATGGTTTCCTCAATATCCTCATTTAGAAAAGCTGTCTTTACATCAAGCTGATCAAGTTCCTAGTTAAAATGAGGAGTCAGGGCAAGAAGAATTCTAATGTATTTAGCAACTAGAGAAAATATCTCATTATAGTCCACTCCTTCTTTTTGAGTGAAACATTTAGCAACAAGTCTAACTTTATACATTTTACCTCCCACATTAGAATCCCCTTCTTTAATTTTGAAAATCCATTTACAGTCAACAACTTTCTGATTTTCAGATTTATTTACCAAAATCCAAGTTTTGTTTTTGATTAAAGAATCCATTTCTTTATTCATAGCTTCTTTCCAAAACTTAGACTTAGAACAGTTGACAACTTCTTCAAAAGTAAAGGGTTCAGTATTCAGATAATCAAGAGCAGTGAACAGAGTAACAAAATCATCATCGTTAAACCTAGTGGAAGGAATTATGTTCCTTCTATCTATGTCTCTAGTCAGTCAAGGAAAGATTAATGGATTCAATTTCATCATCAAGGTCACTCAGGTCCTGATTAGCTTCAGATTGAGTAGACTCCACCTCAATCAAGTCATTAGGATTGTCTGTTTGATTTTCAAGAATAGTCTCAATTGTAGAAGTAGTATTATTAGATACAGTTTCAGATTTAGTCTTGCAGGGGAAATTAGTTTCATTAAAGATGACATTTCTGCTGCTAATAACTTGAAAACCATTATTACATTTAACCCCCCCAGTCTGTACCCATTGGTCTCTTCCCCATACCCCAAAAAAACACACTTCAAGGATCTTGGTTTAAGTTTTCCTTCATTTTGATGGGAATAGGCAGCACATCCAAAAACCTTAAGTCTATTGTAATCAGGCACATTGTTGGACCACAATTTCTCAGGGATTTGAAAATCAATGGCACTTGAAGGACTTCTATTAATGATATATTTGGCTGTTTTTAAAGCTTCTATCCAAAAAAAATTTGAAAGGCCAGAATTGTGAATCATACACCTGACCTTTTCCAATAGTGTTCTATTCATCCTCTCAGCAATACCATTTTGTTGAGGGGTGTATGTCACGGTTCCATGCCTTAGAATTCCATTTTCTTTACAAAAAGAGTCAAATTCCAGATTGTAGAATTCAAGGTCATGTCAGTCCTAAGTGCTTTGATTTTCTTATTGGTTTGATTTTCAATCATCAATTTCCATTGTTTGAAATTTTGAAATATATCAGACTTATGTTTCAAAATAAAAGTCCATATTTTTCTCAAAAAATCATCTACTATAAGCAAGTAGAATCTGAAATCACTCAAGCTATTCACAGATGCTGGACCCCACAAGTCAGCATGTAAGTAGTCTAAAATAGAAGTGGATTTATGGACTCCAGTTTTAAAAGGAAGCTTATTTTATTTTCCAAAAACACAGTCTTCACAGAAACTAAGTTTTTCAAAATTATCTTTTCCAAAGTATCCAAGTTTGTTTAAAATTGTTAATCCCTTTTCAGACATGTGGCCAAGCCTTTTTGTGCCAGATTAGAGACTTATCAGATTTTATATTCACGGCAGTAGAGTTGTAACCTACTAAAGGTTCAGCATGCATGGTGTAGATACCATTAATCTTGGGCAAATAGATGATCTCTTTATTATTAAGATGAAGTTTGATGAAATTTTTGTGGATTCTCATATCATAGTCTTCATCTAACTCCCCTAAGGAAATCAGATTCCTCTTTAATTCAGGAACAAATCTGACC
This sequence comes from Fraxinus quadrangulata, assembly GCA_903798255.1. Classification (NCBI taxonomy): domain Eukaryota; kingdom Viridiplantae; phylum Streptophyta; class Magnoliopsida; order Lamiales; family Oleaceae; genus Fraxinus; species Fraxinus quadrangulata. The sequence goes on along the minus strand of CAIGRB010053853.1, from coordinate 78,366 downwards.
TTATCAAGTTTGAGTATTTTGTGTTATCAATTTGAAGATGCACATTTCCTATTCTCTTTATCTGACAACTCATGTCATTTTCCATCTGAACTTGTCCCCCATTTTGATCAATGAGATCAGTAAACCAATTTCTTATAGGGCACATATGGAAAGTACAGTTAGAGTCAAGAACCCATTCTTTTGGGTTCCTATTAGTGGTGTTAACAAGAATAACCCCCTGAATATCATGTTCATTTTTACATGCAATAGCAGCAGACCCATCAAGATTATGTTTGTCTTTCATATCAGAAATCTTTTTGAAGCAATCTTTCATTAGATGTCCTGTTTTCCCACACTAGTAGCATTTTTTGGGCTAAAGTTTAGATTTAGATTGATCCTTGTTCTGATTTTTGAACTTCGCAAACTGGGGTTTATCTCTTTTGTAAGAGTTGTAGCTGCATTGATTTCCCTTTTTGTTCTGATTTGGTTTCTCCCTCACATTCAAAGCTTCATTAGATTTAGAGTCCTTGAAGTCAGATTTTAATTCAAGTTCTCTATTCCTCAAGGATGATATAACAATGACAACAGTAAGATCAGTTCTCCCATATTCCAAGGCATTTCTAAGATCTCTATATTTGTCTCCTAAGGCATTCAGCAGAGCCACTACTTGTTGATCTTCAGACAATTTCTCATCACAATCAGTCAATTCTTGAACAAGTCTTGTGAATTTATTAATGTTATCTTCCAGTATAGAGGATGGATTAAATCTGAAGTTATAAAATTATCTAAGGAGATAGCATTTATTGGGCATACTCTTATCAAGATAGAGAGGTTCTAACTTAGTCCAAAAATCCTGTGTATTAGTGGTTTCTCCAACTTTCCTAATAACAGTATCAGATAAGTGAAGAAAGATAGAACTCCAAGCAATCTCATCTAGCTCATGCCTTCTATAAACACTGAATTCAGGTGGCCAAGTCCCATCTATTGCACCGGCACTCCTCTGTTGTAACAACAGAACCCTCATTTTCTGTCTCCATAGACTAAAGTCCCCAGTCCCCCTCCAAACTTCTACTTCAAACTTATGTGCAGTAGACATGATTAAAGATAAACACACAAGAATCAAATAATATGCCACACAGTATCTAGTAAGTGTTGACAATATGAGAAAAGACTTCGAGAAATTACAGAATACAATTAGGGCTAACAATTGATCGATCAGTGACAATAATATCATGCAAGAATCGTCGATTTTGAAAGTGTTTAAGGAGTGGCAACCATTTATTCCCCTACTCCCTCAGATTCCTAGATCCTTAAAGAAATCTTGGACAAAGAAAAGCATGAGAGGATTACTTACCTCAATAACATATTCCAAAAATTGACACCAAGAACTAGAAATAATAGGGGGTTTCAGAAAATACCAGAAGCTGATTAGATGAAAACCTCAGAAAACAGGTGCAGGAAGTAGCGAGTCATATATACTCAGTGAAGAACTTGATGGAATCGGATGAGTCAACTCAACTTACCACGACTCAGTATGAGTCAAACGAGTCACCATGACTCAATACCAAGTTAGATCAAGAACACCACAAACTCAGTAAGAAAACACCAGATCAAATGAGACAACCCAATGCAGAAACAATTTTCCAGAAAAATCATACATATCAGTTTTGAAGGATTTTAAAACTTTAAGTAAAAGAATAAACCACAAAACTCAACCTAAAGATTTATCTTTCACAAAGGTCGTTTAAAAAAATTCGTAAGATCTATGCAGTCAAACAATTTGAAAAATTAGGGTTTCTGAAAAAACGGACACGAGCACAAATCTGCAACTAATAGAGGCTCTGATACCAATTATTGGTCCCAGAGTTCACCAAGAACACCAGTAAACAATAAATTAGAAGAAAAGAAAAGAAACACAAAGAATTTTTCGTCCAAGGGGCCCGGATGTTCAACCTTAGGCTTACTCACCCGTTGAGCATCCATACAAAGGGATTACGCTCTAGATCCACTAAAATCACCAAGAACAGATTACAATGTATGAAGAAATCAGAGATTCCTTCAAAGTTTCTCTTGCCTAAAAAACACTTAGAAAACTATACACAATCTCATTGAATATACATCAAGTGCACTCACTGCCTTATCACTCAGATATTACAGAAAATCACTCAAATTTACAAACGGCGGTGAGAATGAGATGAACCCTAATCACACAGAGAGAAAAAATGTCAAAAGTCACTGAACAGTTACACGAAAAATGAAGGTTCGAGAAACACTTAAGGCGGGGAGATCAGGAGTCTTCAGCCAACGATGGAGATCTGGCCACGTGTAGGGCAAGGTCATGAAGCCTATAAATTGATAAGGCGTGTAACAGAAATGCATGCACGACTTAACAACGAAGTAACAACAATTTTGTACGTCAAATGATCTGAATTAGCACTGGCCCAACACAACCAACTGGGCCAAAGAATTATGAGGTAGCCCAATACATAACAGGTTCGACTCTTTGAACAAGGCATACTCCAACAAGGTAATTGCTCAAATACGAGAAACCTCTTTCTCAAATGTTAGAGGGTAATTTAGGCTCGTACACATGCTATCGAGGCAGCTACAGCTTGTAAAGTTTGGATGGAAGATACGTAACGCCAGAGAAGAGATGGCACAGTGAAGTTAACAATCAATTGATGTAGCAGGTGACTATACTTGATAACAAGAGATGTTGGGTGCTTTCAGAGGAGTCTTATGGTAGCTGTAAAGGACTATGGCCTATGCCTGAGGTGTGATGGCTAAACAATGCCCCGAAGGCTACAAGTGGTACAACATTTGGGCGATGATATAGAGAACTGGTTTTCTGACATTGGCATGAGAAGAATTCAACTGGTGGAGCTGGGATAGACGCGGATAGTGAGAGCTTTGGGCTGTTCAAACAATGAGATGGAGGTTACAAGACCCCATTAGTGCAAATCTATCATGAACAATGGGGTGGATTAGGTTCACATAAAGTTTGACACTGTGCATTTTATACATTGAGGTCGATGAAAGTTTACTGGATGGCACATATCTATCAAGTAAAGTATTTAAAATATAAAATATTTAGAAAATTTATGTCGCATACCTTTAGTACAAAAGGTCTTCAACACTAGAAGAACGATGAATATGGATACAGACTAGGGCATGAAGGGCACGCGTGGCTAGCAGTGTTAAAATGGGTTAAGCCGAGTCGAACCGCTAGGTTCAACCCATCATGCGAGCTGGCTAGCGCCCGCCTATTGAGCAAGTCGAGCCGCTCGCGACACTTTAGGTTTTTTCACTTACAATTATATTTTCACTCATTGATGATGAGCCGGCTCGCATTGGCTACTCACCTAGAGCGGGAGATGAACGAGTAGCTCCCATTTAACATCCCTACGCGTGTCATTATTCTATTCATTCATTATCTTTCTATTCTTATTTTTAATTAGGTAACATTTATAATGTGCTAAATAGTTTAGAAACTAATAATGCAATTTTAATTAGGTTTGCATTTGTTTTAAGAGTTATCACCCACTTTGTGTTTTTTATTGTTTTAATTAAAAAATTAATACAAAATAGATTTTTTTTCTAATTTATTCAAATCAATATTATATGAATGTTTAATTTTTCAATGCTCATACTATTCACAACGGCCACGAAAATAACCAAGGCTAACCTTAGCATAAACTAAGGCAGTAAGGCACAATGGCCATGAAGATATTAATTATGTTAATAACTGTTGGAACATTTTCAAAATTTGGTGTTAATTGATTTGATTCATCTTCGATAAGATGATGGTGAAAATTATGCAAAGTTAGATTATAACTTATAAATTATAATGTAGACTATATTATAGCAAAAAGGAGGAACAAAAACACGTGAAAATAGTCGAAATGGTGAAAACTATCCAGATAGTAGGCTCGACAAGAGGCCAGCGTACGCATGGACCAACAATGGGAGAACCCATTATGTGCACGCACTCGATAATGTATGCATGCTCATAGGTCTTCCGTCTTAGATTGAAGCCGGCTTTTAAAGAAATTGTCGCTAATGCTTATAAGGTTGCTGCTACTCATGTTGATTTTCAGAACAAGGTTAGTTTTTTATTATGATTTTGTTTTTTGGTATAGAACTGCTTGTCAAACTGATTGTTATGTTTTGATGCACCGTTCTAATGCTGCAGAATTATGCTTCTCTGTTATAAAACAGAGAACTTGTTATGTATTGAAAAACAGACAAGTTTATCACTACAAACATTTATAGATATAACAAAAAATTCTAGGAAACACGACTGTAACTTTATCTCTTGCAAGAATCTAGAAGTAGTCGACTTCCGACGACAGAAAATGAGAGCAATGTCTGTGGACAACACAAATACCAAACTTGAGAAATTTTCAAACTTGATTTCCAGCATTTTTGTAGTGATTGGTACTTTTAATGCACGGATATGTGATCATTAGTTGTTGCCAAAACTTAGTAGAATAGACTGCAAAATGTACCTGCTAAGGGTGAAGGAGCAATCACCGTGTTTACTCCAATGTTTGAGTCAGTAAGAACTTCGAAAATAAACAATAGAGTTTGTCAGGGGCAACAAGACTGCTCTTAAGCCCATGGGTTTGGTCGCTCAAATGATAGTGATTTGAATGCCATAAAAGGGTTAGTCTGTCTTCATTTGATTCCAGTTGGTTTTCAGATGAGGTGGTTTAAACCTGATCCTATTAGAGTTTAATTAATATCTATCGCTTAGAGTTTAGTTACTTGGATATGGTTGAGAAGTTTTGTATTTGTAGTTGTCGGACTATCATAGCTGAGGCTGGTGGTTTTCATTTAGTCGAGATATATGTTATTTTTTAATCGAAGTTGAAAAACGCGTAGTCAACTCGCAAGTTCGACCTTACGTGTGGAATTAATCTATTAAAAGCAACAAGACGCTTTTTAATAGTTTTTTAGATGATTAAGCATACAATTTAATTTTAGTCCAAAATTTGAATACTGCAGTTGTAATATGAAAAGTAATAAACAATGAACACCGATATGATGACGGAGAAATCCAATTGGGAAAAATTTCGTGACCAAGCAAGTTACCTCCACTATAGACAATGCGGGTTATAATTTAATTCCCAACTAGTTCCACTAGCTGTTGTAAACCTTGCAACTCCAAGATCAGCTGCTCATTCCAGCCTTGCGATCTACTACCGTAGATACTATCTAGCCAACCTGTTAGATCTCCTGATCTACCTCCTGTAGATTTTAAGTTCTGCTGTACTTACAGACTCAAAATCTTCTACTAAGATTTGTTGTAGAAGTCTCCCGTTCTTCTGCACACGTCTCTTCCAAGTGGATACCCAGGAATTACTTATTCATATTTTTCTTCCTACGCTTGTAGTCCAACTTCTCTCAACCTCCAGAAACTTCTGAAGTCCAACTAAGAAAGTACCTTCTTATGACCAATAAGAAGTATGTGGTGTTTTGATTTAAGGAATTGATATTTTTCCCAACAGGTGGTTGTATGATCTCAAGAATCAAAATGATAGAATCAATGTAAGAAGATCTTAAATCTTCAAATGATGATAGGAAGAAGTAATATAATGAACAATTACACCAAAATTCGTCCAATAGCTTAGGTATTTATAGGAGATGGGAATTAGGTTGAATGGACCGGAAAAATCTGTTTAAAATCGTGAATTAGGATTTTTTGAAACAACATGTCGCTCGAGCATGGGAATTAGGTTGAATGGACCGGAAAAATATGTTTAAAATCGTGAATTAGGATTTTTTGAAACAACCTGTCGCTCGAGCAAAATCTTGGCGATAGGCGAGCGACTGCCTCTCCCTCGAGGAAGAGCCGAGCGACAAGCGAGTCATAGCCATTCTGTTTTGGTCACTCGAGCAGTGTCCAGGCAACAGGCCAGCGATAATACGGCGTTGTATTTCTCCTCTTTCCATACTTGAACTCTAGACCTCATAACCTAATTTATAAAAATTGCACTCTAGATCCTTGACTTTTACAATATGTTACACATTAGTCATTTTGTCCACAGAATCGCTAATACTAAAAACCTAACAAAAGTGTAGGTGAGCTCAAATTATATAGTGGACATGACTTTGTCTTCAGTTAGATTCTTACTAATATGTCACAGATGGGAGCTTGCAATAAGATCCAAGCTTATTGTTCAGTCGTCTGAGTTGTGTGGTTCGATCATCTACTGGATCATGCTTTGTTCCAGGTTCAGTAGGTCATATTAGGTCAGATGGCTGACCCTGACTTGGCCGATCCTTTTTCTTATTCCTTTTTTTGTTTCTTTTTTATGGGAGGGGGAAGGTTGTAACATGTACATGTTGAATTTCAGTATCCAACCACCAAATTGTGATCCAAGACTTTTTGCAGCACAGAAAATACAGAATGAAGGATAGTACTGTTGCAATGAATTAAGAAATGAAGTTCAGCATACCAAGATCGAACTTTGAAAATGACTTGGCTTCTGCTTAAGAAATGAAGTTCAGCATACCAAGATCGAACTTTGAAAATGACTTGGCTTCTGCTTATGGATTATTGCTTTAAGAATCACCTTTTCTTATAAGCAGTAGCTTCTTGTTTTACTGACGTCGGGCAGAATAGTGATTATTCTGCAAGCTAGTTCTAACAAATTCACAGGAAATGGCACAAGATTAACTTCGAAAACACAGAGAAAACGTCTCTAAAATTTAAAGAACTTTCTTATATCCAGTAATATTGAAAATAAGTCCACAAGCCGGACTTTATAGCAAAAATTCGAATTTTATCAAAAATTGTAAAATTTCAAAAATCACGCCAAATTAAAATACGGAATAAAATAAGTAGTCTGCGACAAATCTAGCCCAAATTGGGTTAAAATCATCTCCTAACATACAATCGAAATATTACCAAAAATAGCAAAATTTAACTAAAAATAATAATTCGGAAGGGAAACAGCGAAATTTGAGGTCAAAAATGGCACACGCCGAGCGAAGTTGGGTGTCCACGACGTTCGCGCAGAAACAAGCTTTCCGGATTGTGGTCATAATCGCGATTCTGATAATCGTAGCCAAAGTTATGGCCAAATTATCGAAAATTACCAAAATTACTCGTTCATTTGCCATTCTTGCGCCGATCTGCCAACTCGTGATACTTTAGAGCCATTAACTGTTGTCTAACAACTCAACATCTGATTCGGACCCTCTTGCATCATTTACAGTATTTGGTGCGATGAACTATCAACAGCATCCAAAAGCTTTCCCAGTTTGGCAACAATAAAGTATATTGGCATATGCTAAATTCTGCTAATTCTATTATTTTTCACATAAATGTTCTCATTAGTACGTTATTTTCTCTTGATGGTTCTAATGGCTGTCGAGGTAACCAAAGAGGTGAATCTGTGGGCTGAAAAGGAAACAAGTGGACTTATCAAGGAAATTCTTCCATCTGGCTCAGTTGATGGTTCTACGAGGCTCATTTTTGCAAATGCAGTTTATTTTAAAGAAGCCTGGAATGAGAAGTTTGATGCTTCAAAAACAAAAGATAGCAAATTTTTCCGATGGGACCTCAGTGCAAGTACCTATCATGACCAGCGAAGAGGAGCAATATATACGTGCTTTTAACGGTTTTAAAGTTTTAGGGCTTCCGTACAAACAAGGTGAAGACGAGCGTCATTTTTCTATGTATTTCTTTCTTCCGGATGCCATAGATGGACTCCCGGCTTTAGTAGCTCTGAATCCGGATTCTTAGAGAATCACCTCCTTTATCAACGAGTGGAAGGGGGTGGATTCCGTATTCAAAAATTCAAGATATCTTTTGAGTTTGAAGCTTCTGAAGTACTTAATGGACTGGGATTGGTCTTGCCTTTTGCTGGCAATGGATTCAAGGAAATGGTAGACTCTTCCACTGGTCAGAACATTTATGTTTCGTGCATTTTTGTACAAATCGTTTATCGAGGTAAATGAGGAAGGCACAGCAGCTGCAGCTGCTACTGCTATTGAAATGTTGCTTTGTAGTTGTGAAACGGATGGTAATTTGGAATTTGTGGCTGACCATCCCTTCCTGTTTGTTGTAAGAGAGGCTACAACTTGGGTGATGCTATTTATTGGGCAGATCCATAATCCCCTCTCAGGTTAACACGTACACATAAGCATGTCTTGGTAGATGAAGGCTTAAATATTTAAGTATACTTGTATTATAATAATAAAACCATGGACCAAGGCAAGCTGCTAAACCTTTTAATTTCCTGATAATTCTTGTCATATTTGATTTCATATCAAAACGGAAGTTACATCTTACATTATTTTTTCTCTTATGTATGTCCTTTTTACCGTAATTTTTGACATATTTTCTTGCGAATGGGAAGGCTACAATAGGAGAAAATGCATTTGTACAGCAAGAATTCCAACAGAATTTAAACAGAAAACTCACCTGGGTGTGTGAGTTTAAAATATTGAAAAAAGGGGCCCACCTGATGTGTCTAAGCCGACCCATGTGAGTTTAAAATATTGAAAAAATAAAGGGGCACGCCCATCTATTGTATCTAATTTGTTGAATTTCTGTGGGTGTGTCTTCTGTACAGCAGAATGGACTAAAAGAGCAATGCTAGAGGTACATAATTTATGTACATTGACCACCATTATGTATATAAATTATGTACAACAAGAATAATCAACGGTTAAAATAGACAATGTACGGCTTTTTTAGTTTCTAATGCCAAGATTTCATACACCAACGATCACGACTCCAATTTTTCATGGTCAATACAACTTCTTCGAGTCATCTTTTATGTTGGAGTCAACAATAATTTTCGTTTACTTGCATGCAAATTACACTGAAATTTTAACACCCCCACTTAATTTGTATTTTTCAATTACTTTATATATGTTTTTGAAACTCTTTCCATGATCACCTTGAATAACCTCATCTTTTGGAGAATGTTCGTGATTTCCTCTCTATTTTTTTTCTTCTTGCTTGTCCCCAACTTTCTCGTTGAATATATCGCAGCGCCATTTCATCATCTTTTTTTTTTATACTGTTTTGGTAATTTTTGAATTCGTCTTCTTCTTCAATAGGTGCTTTGAAACTCCTCGTGATCAATGATTTAACTTTTTGCGGATAATGTGAGATTGAATATTATCGGACTTGTGTAATGCTGAAATTATTGCCATGTGACTGCTACAAACGAGCTGCAATTACCTTTGAATTTTGATTTCGATAAATGTTTGCCTCGAATATCAAACTTAACAACGCAAATGATTGGTTGCTTCAAGAATGGTGACTGAAACTTTTCTCTTTCTGAAGTAAAAATTCAGCTCGGAATTTGATTCTGCAAAAGTTGAAATATTTTATCAACCTTCACCACTTAGAATTTTACGAGAGTTGCTACTAATTGAATACGACAAGTAGCTACAAATCACTCTATATTTTTTTTTTCATATTCTATTGTCACTCCAGTAATTAATCACTTTAACTGTTAACTTTTTTATATAGGTAAACCATAGGTGAAGTTCACGAGAATTTAATCAATTTTCAACTTTTTTCAAAGTGCAGTATGTAGCAATGGTCAAGATTCCAGTTTCGATGTTCAATCCTGCTGGTGGAAATCCTAGTAGAAATTTTGTATATTCCAATTTAAATATTTATTTTAGGAAACACAATTAGGGTTTAGTTTTATATATTTTCCAAGTATTTTATTAGTTGTTTCCTACTTAAATTATCTTGATTTAAATCCTATATAAAAAGAGTTTATACATTGTAATAGTTATACTTGATTATTAAATAAAATCATATTTTCTCCCTTTTAATTCTCTCTCCATCTTTTCCTCTTTGTTTCTCGAGTCTTGTTCTTCTTCGTTACATCCTACGTCAACCACTTTTCCGAGGTCATCTTTAACGTTGCAGTCATCAACAAGATCACATATTACTTGGACCTTTAACACTTACATGGTTAATACCAAGGTGAACGGTCTTAGTAGAGTCATGCGTAGGCTGATGGTTGCAATTTAGCTGACATAAATCTTATTCCTCAAGAGTGACCTCCAATTGTAATGTGGATAGGACTTCTCTTCAGTAAATTATTGCTGACATTTTCCCAGATGAGCCCTCCACGATGCTTATTTTTCGATTTTTCTAGGTGCATGACTTGATCAACTATCGGATCCTAGTAAGAAGGTAGTACAATCAACAAGCTTTGGTTTTTGCCTTCACTTTCGGCATTTACATCTGCTAACTTAGTTGATTATCCATGTTGAAATTTTTAGCAACTACAGTAGTTAGCACATCATTTGATTGCATCATATTTTTCTACGATTCTTGATCAACTATCTGAAAATTTTAACATATTGAATGAATATGACTTTCTCGTTTGTATTCATATGTTAATGGCAGACACTGGATATTTTAAAAAATAAAGTCAATCATTGAAACTTTAGTTGATGAGAATGGAATATTAGGATACTTACTAGGTAATTAAGGATCTTTTTTATGTTATCTTTTTTGTTGTTAGTAAGTCAAATTATTATTGGGGATCAAGAAAGCGTGTGAATGTAATTTCTAAGAAAATATGCCATTTGCTTGTGTCCAATAATTTTATCCTTGTTCCGCCTATGTGAAAACATGTTTTGTCTCTAATAAATTTAGCCTAC
>CAIGRB010053853.1:0-65347 GCA_903798255.1 Fraxinus quadrangulata | reverse complement strand
GTCCCTACCACCCCCACCCCCACCCCCCTCTCTCTTTCCTCTCTATCTTCTTTCTCTTCAAAACGTAACTAGTGAATATTAATTATTTCTTTTCCCCTCTCTCTTCAGTTTGGAAAGTATATAAATAATTTACTTTAATGACATGTTACAGTGATCTGATCTGTATATTTAAAAATTTTCTTGAATACTCGTTAATAAAATAAGGAAAGTCACTTTACAAGGAAATCAAGTTACTCCATCAGTGCTGCATACGAAATTTCCCAAGAAAAAACTGTTAGATTTTTCTTTTTTCATTCAGGTTGTCGGTGTTTTGTTCTTTGATTCTTGAATCTTGCCAGAAAGAAAAGAAAAAAACTAATATTGAAGAAACGAGAAAATTCTCACAAACCCAAAAAAAATCTCTATACTAGAAGAGTGAAACAAGGACAAAAAATGGTGGAAACAGCCAATCACAACCACCGACAGCCGCCGAGTCAGGTGCCTCCACCGCCAGTAGCGCGACCTCCTCTTGGTTCTGCAAGAGGCCCTGTTTATCCTCCGGCAGAACAGCTCCTCCAGCTTCACTACTGCATCCATTCAAATCCTTCCTGGTGTCAGTACTCTCTCATTTCTTTCTTGTATTTAATTATGCTTTGAGATATAAAATATTGGTGAAAAAGGTGAGGGCTGGAGAATAGTTTTTATTTATTTTTTTAATCTGGGAAAGAAAGAGAAAAATTAAATGTCTTGTTTAAATTTGAAAAAGTCTGGTCTTTTTCAGTCATAAGCTTTTCCAACTTGCATGTCTGTTTGATTTGTTTTGGAGTGGCCTTAATGTATAAAGATTGCAACTTTTGTTAGGATCTTTCAAACTGGGAATTTTGATCTATTCACTTTCCGTAGTAAGTCAAATATTTTAGATTCTCCCGACAAAATGAGGCTCTGTCTATCAAAGTGAGAATTATTATACTCAATACGATAATTAAATGTCAATCAGGCTTTGTTGGATTTTAAAATTCCATTTCTTTTTGAAGACGAATCTTTGGATATGTTTGCATCTAGAGCTAATTTATGTTTGTTGTAAATCCTTCTAGTTGCTGCTAATTATTAAGTATAATTTACATATGCAGTACAAACTGCTGTGCTAGGTTTCCAACATTACATAGTTATGCTTGGAACAACTGTGATGATTGCGACTCTCCTTGTGCCTCGGATGGGTGGCAGTCCTGTAAGTCCTTCAACCTCCTTACACTTCTTAATTCTTATTATGACATGAAAATATAAGCGACTTTCTATAAATCTTGCAAGCAGGGCGATAAAGCTCGAGTGATTCAGTCGTTGCTCTTTATGTCTGGAATTAATACCCTTTTGCAAACGTGGTTTGGGACTCGACTTCCAACAGTGATGGGCCCATCATTTGCGTATGTTATATCAGTATTGGCAATTATCAATGATTTTTCTGATAGTACATTTGCAAATGAACATGAGGTAAGATTTGGTGGTTTGACATTCAGTTTAGTAAGTTTACATGATTACATCAGCTTTGATATATTTGATGGATGCACATCTAAAGAATGACAGACATCACCTTTCCTTTTCTCATCATTCAAGTTTGTTTCCCTTTTCCTCAATGTTTGATTTACAACTGCCTTTTTCCTTGCACAGTTAATAAATATGAGTAAGGATCTGAAAGAATCTTTTGTCTTTTTTCCTATTACATTGCAACCTTTTGTTATTCTTAGTCATCCGTGCGTTAATCGTAATAAATAAGTTCTACTCCAGAAATTGCCTCGAATGATTCAACTTGAATCTTATCCCCTTCTTTCTCACCTCCAGCAAACGAGATGGCAATGCAGAATTTGAATAGTCCAAAAAATTAAGAGAAAAATAGTAAAAGAAACAAGTTTTACATCTCATGAGCCTGATTATGCTTCATGGCACCATCTGCCTCGTCAAAATCTTCAATTTTTCTTCTTCCAATTCTGATCGATATTTTTTCATATGCTATTTTTGTTATATCCTATAAGAAGTTCAAGTGATTTATGTTATTTACATTCTTGTCCACGTAAGGCCTTTAGATCTATGTATTTTTTTTCTTTCAAAGCTACCTTCGTTGATCTGCCGTCCAGTTACCTTGTCTCCTCCACAATTAATCAACCCCTAGTTTCTACTAATTTTGGTTAGTCATCCTCGCAGTTCTTTGCATAACTTATCATCAAACATGTCCAAACCCCGACTACACAAATCTGCTCTACCTCATTCTACCCCTGCTCCGGCAATCCTCAATATCATCTTTCTTACTTGAGGTTGTTTATATACCTTGCTACCAATCTTTTTCTGTGTACTTAATCAGCATATATTGGTAGTTGTATTTTCCCCTTGTGAACTGCAATCACGTTTTATGTGACTAAGGGCGTGTTGTGTGGATATTTTAACTGCATAAAGCTTAAGTAGTTCATTTAATGTGCTCCCTTTTCTTTTAACCTTCAATATCCTTTTTAATAATTGCTTCTAGTCTGGTCCTTGTAGAGGTTCACTCACACTATGAGAGGTATTCAAGGATCGTTAATAGTATCCTCACTTATCAACATTGTAATTGGATATAGCAATGCGTGGGGAAATCTTACACGGTAACTATCTAATTTCTCTCTGGGCTTGTAGAAAACCTTAGGTTTTTTGTATTTTTCAGTAGTCCTTATTCTTGTTTGGTTCCCCTTTATTTGATTTGATCTTCCTTGCAGGTTCTTCAGCCCGATCGTTATAGTTCCAGTAGTCTGTTTAGTAGGCCTTGGTTTGTTTGCTAGGGGCTTCCCACAGGTATTCTCTCTTATAAGGTTTGATGCCATTTGAAATTGATGGTTTGTATAAGTTCATATCGGCCCTTATGTTCTCTACAGCTTGGAAATTGTGTGGAGATTGGCCTACCCATGTTGATTCTGCTAGTTATCGGGCAACAAGTAAGCCACATTTTCTTGCCTACTTGTGTTGCTAGTCTGTTCTCAGGAAAATTGTAACAGTGTGTTGTCTGCAGTACTTTCAACACATCCATCGAACTGCCGGACCCTTGCTTGAGAGGTTTGCTTTGCTCATCTGCATTGGAATCATCTGGTCTTTTGCTGCAATACTTACTGTTGCTGGTGCTTACAACAATGTGCGAGAATCGACCAAATTAAGCTGTCGTACAGACCATTCCTTTCTCATGTCATCTGCTCCATGGTATGTGATGCAAACAGGATACGCTATTTATGTTTATTTTATTAAGTAGGATGCATTTAAATATTAAGTTATGGGTTGTTTAGGGTCCGTTCTCTTTGTCGTTTTCAAAACGTTTTCTGTTTTCGATTTTCCAAAACAGTGAAAACGCGTTCTCTTTTCTATTTTTTGAAAACATGTTTCGGAAAACAAATTTAAAATTTATAAAGAAAACTCAAAACGTGTTTTCAGTTATAACTTGTCCAAAATTTTGAAAACGTGTTTTCGTTGTTTTCAATTATTATCACCCCCAACCACGACCATTGCCGCCAGCAAAACACCACAAACGCCGCCGCCCCAACATCACCGGAACCGCCGTCGCACCCAACAACCACCGCCACACGGACCAACATTTTTTCCGGATCTATCTGCTTCAATTCCTCATTACCACAACATTGAATCATCAAATTAGCCCCAATCGAGTCTTGTGCAGGCACATAGGATAATGGGTTACATGTCAATTGCACCAATTAATTCAGAAAATGCTCCAATTTTCGAATCCACCGCCACCTTCCCCTCACCTCCATTTCCCAGTCGTCCCTTTCCCCTCACCTCTACACACAGCACGCACGCACGCAAGCAAATGGGTCGTGGTGACTGAAATCATTTCCGACCACAAGGGGTGGCGGAATGGTCCGGCCAGATTTCGTTCCCTTTACTTCGGCGAACGCAATGGCTACCTGAAGGGGGTGGTGACTGAAATCATTCATGATCCAGGCCGTGGCGCTCCCTTGCTTGCGTTATCTTCCACACCCCTTGTGGTCGGAAAAGAAGAGAGAGACTGGAGGAAGAGAGACGGATGAAGAGAGAGAGACGGACGGGAAGAAAATGCGTTTGAAAGAACACATTTTTCAATTTGAGATTTTCAAAACAATTTTTCAAAATGTCAAAAATAACACATTTTCAACAATCTCAAAATGAACACTGAAAATACAAAATCCAAAATGAATTCAAAACTCAAAACACAAAGAGAACAGTCCCTTAGTTTTTTTACTCAAGGCTTTCTTGTTTAAAAAAACCTACTAGGATTTCAATTGCTTTTCTGGTGGTTGTTGAAGAACTTTGAGATTTTCACAATCGTGATAGATTCTTCTTTTGCGCCTTCCGCTGCATCATTATATCCTCATTTTAGCTCTGTGCCCTGTGGATACCGACTTTTTCTTACTTCTTACCTTGATGTTTCTTCATTATAGGATTAAGGTTCCATATCCTTTCCAGTGGGGCACCCCTATATTCAGAGCAAGTCATGTATTTGGGATGATGGGTGCTGCACTTGTTTCTTCAGCTGAAGTATGTTTGCCCTTTGCTAACTCAAGCAACAGACTGCATTCTATTTTTTTTCTTCTGTTTAAATGTTGTATTCAATCATGAAGCTTAACGATTATGATCCTTAAAAGAATGAATTAAACAAAACCATTGTTATGTATACTATACCTAATAATTTGAAGTCTGGTTCAGTCACTTAAAAAAAAAAAAGCTTTTTGGCATTGTTTTCCATTGCTAACAAGTTCATATTGCAGTCCACTGGAACATTTTATGCTGCATCGCGCCTTGCTGGTGCTACTGCACCTCCAGGACATGTGCTAAGCCGGAGCATTGGTCTGCAGGTCCTTTCAATCATTATCAGTGTATAACAGTGAATTTCTTCTGAAATAAATTATATGAGTATTTTACTATAGACCGTTGTATTTCGGTTTGTTCTCAGGGTGTTGGCCAGCTGCTTGAAGGGATATTTGGTGCTGTTGTTGGGACTACTGCTGCTGTGTAAGCAGCTGATATTTTATTATAAGTTCAATGAATTTTACTTTTTAGTATGTGGTTTTGTTCATTTAACATATAATCTTTGTTTTTGTGTGTTGCTTTTATTATTGGTCGCCATGTTGTGTGAGCTTGTGTGGCATTCATAGTACCTTTTAGTTTTTATGAAATTGAACCACCAATTACTTATCTAAAAATTAATTTTAAGAAGAGATAGGTCTGGATTATATACCATTCTTAGTCCCATTTGGTTGAGTAGCAGAGCATAGTTATATAACTACTTCTAACTCCTTTCGAATTATATTAATAATTGTTTTTCTTGATTTATCATTCTTCTGGCTCTTCATTTATTTATCTGGGGAAAAATGCAGTGAAAATGTTGGACTTCTCGGACTAACTCGTGTTGGAAGCAGAAGAGCAGTGCAGATCTCCACTGCTTTCATGTTCTTCTTTTCAATATTTGGTCTGTTATATACACCCCCACCCCCCACCCTCTCCTCCTTTATTATTTATCTTTTTTCCTGTCTTTCTAGGTCGATTGGGAAAAAGGGAGAGGGAAAATAGAAAGAAAGAATTGGAGGGTTTTGGTATGGAGTGAGAGGAGACATGGGGGAGTAGACACTGTTTTCTGGTATTGCTCTATTTAACATTATTGTATTGCAGGAAAATTCGGGGCCTTCTTTGCGTCAATTCCGTTACCAATATTTGCTGCAATATACTGTGTCTTGTATGGTATTGTTGGTGAGTGATATTCTCAGCTACATTTTATACATTGGTTCCTATCTTGACAGAGCTATAATTATTATTTTTTCTGCAGCTGCTACTGGGATTTCATTTATGCAATTTGCAAACAACAATTCATTGAGAAACATCTACAAATTGGGGCTCTCTCTGTTCTTGGGTATGTCGATAGCCCAATATTTTGTTATGAACACAGATGCCTCTGGGCATGGACCTGTCAAAACAAATGGAGGCTGGGTAAGACCTGTCAAAACAAATGGAAGCTTTATATTATACTTCATATTTCAATGGCAATGATTACATCCTTGTCTGTTCCTTGCAGTTCGACAACATACTGAATACAATATTCTCTTCACCAACTACTGTGGCTCTCATCGTCGGAACACTTGTAGACAACACGCTTGAAGCCAGGCATTCAGTTGAGGAGAGAGGACTTCCATGGTTGATACCCTTCCAACGCAGGAAGGGAGACAGTAGAAATGATGAGTTCTACGGTTATCCTCTAAGAATAAGCGAGTATATTCCTACCAGATTTCTCTGAAAAACGATAGGTCCCTGTACATTGTCAGGAGTACTCGTAGTAAATTGCTCTGGTATGTTTGAATATGCATAATTTTCGTGTTCATTCAATCTTTAAAGGGGACAAAGGTGGACAGTTGTGGCAATGTGTAACCTGCGTAGGAAGGGAGTAGATTGTGAATCTGGGGAGAACCGAGATATTTGGGAACTTTTTAAATACACAAACAAGTATTTCTGTGCATGCAGTTTACGAGTATTGACGTCATTGAAGTGTGTCATCCGAAATATATGCTAGGTACTCGATGGACCAACTTAGCGAAAAGTAATGTGAAAGTATTATCAAAATTTTCTAGTATTCTTACACTGGACCATGGACTTCTGTACATGTAAGGGTGGCAAACGAGCAGCTCGTGGGCTCGGTTTGACTCGTCCCGAGTTGATCCATGTATATCTTGGGGTCATTTTGAGACAAGTTATGAATTAAGTTGAGCTCACCTTTTTTTTTTTTTAATGAGCCGTGGGTAAGAGTCAATGAGCCGGTTCCTTAGGGCTTGTGGGTCGATCGTTTTTTATTCCTCGTCTTAAAATTTGTTTTATTAATTTCTTGAAAAAATGTCCTTTAGGCTCATTTCCTTAGTTCTTTTTTATAGAAATAAAAAATAATAATAATAATAAGTAGGAGCTCACGAATCAAAGTGTCGAGCCAATGATAAAATTTGAACACGAGGCGAGTGTTCGGTTCATTGTCACTCCTATGCACGTGTAGGCTGAAAGTATTAGTTGATATCCAAACTTTTTGGTCCATAAAGAGAGTAAATCAGACGGGAAGTGATATTTTTGTGGCGGTCATGAATAACATGTTAGATCATTTGACAAGAATTCTTAGTATGCTAGTTTTTGGCCCGTGTAATGTATGGATTGTGTTATTTTAAAAGTAATATTAGCATTTTGAATGTTAACGATTGATGCGATATTATATTACAAAATTTTCACACATTTGTATAGTTCAACGGTCCATAATTCAGAGAAGTATAATATATGCCTCTTGATTCCAATAAGCTTTCTATTTCAAACTTTCCCTTGTGTCGACTTGAACATTACTTCTGTGATGCATGTCAAATTTCGAATCAATAAGATGCGATAAGAGGTTGTTACCAAAGTCACTGCTTATGTATCTGAGAGAAACATAACATTAGTTAAAAATATATTTTCCTTTTTTGGTCTGTTCTCAATTGGAAAAGTTCATTCACTTACCTAACTCTTAACTGATAATTCATTTCCCAACCCTTTATTGGAAATGGGAGGATGCTTAGAAGTAGGAATTGAATAAAATGATGTTATTACTGAACGGTGCTCAACATACTTGCGACTGGACATACAAATAAGACACATACGTTATTCAAGAATACAATGAATAATATTCAGATAAATTAAATCACTTTTCTCATCTAATTTGAAGAGTAAGTATGGGGTGAAGAGGATAACCTATTGCTTGGAAAGACTGCGTGATATTTGACATCTAAAATGAAATAAAAAAATTTCTTGTCTCAAGTATGGATCGATAAGATTTTATTGTAGCAATGGATGGGATATCGACGTGCCAGATGAGTCGTGACACATCCAGATTTTTTCTGATTGTGATTTTCAACAATCTCATTTTTCTTTGAAGGATGCGATTTCAGATTATGCATTGTGCAATGAATCATTACTTCCTTCAAATTGTTTCGTGACAAACTCCATAGATTCTAAAGTAGATATCTCCAATTTCTTTGCTTCCTCCACTTGGAACACCTCGAGTGAACCAAATATCAATCAAATAAACCAAATATCACGGGGGTCAAGGGGGCAGCGCCCCTCGTGGGGGTTTGGGGGCAACGTCCCTGACGGGGATCGACCTGCCCTGTCAGGTCACAAGGGTCGAGGTGGCAGCGTCCCTCGTTGCCCCCGAAAGAAATTATGATTTTCATGTATGTATAGAATGATTTTTTTCTAATATTATATAATATAATTTGTCAACGATTATGAGTTTTCGTAATTTTTATTAATCTTTTTTAATTAAATTATTAATAAGTGAAATTGTATTTAGAATAATGAAATATTCATTTTTTGGCGTAAAAAAAAAAAAAAAAAAAAAAAAACCGATCGCACAGTGCGAAGTTAAATCTTTAACTCCGCACGGTGCGGAGTTAAGATGCGAGCGGTTACACACCGTGTCTTCGAATTGTGCAGAGACACGGCGAAGCAGGTGCTCCGCACTACGCGGAGTAAGACTCCGCACAATGCGGAGTCTTCAGATTTTTTTTTTTTTTACATTCTTCTGTGCAGAGTCTTCAGATTTTTTTTTTTTACATTCTTCAGGTTTTTTCTTTCTTTTTATTTTACTGCTAATAATAATTTACGAGAAAATGAGTTCTATCTTGTATTTCAATTGTTATATACAATTCTTTCCAGTCAAAATTGACACAATCTTTAAGCTAAAAAATTTATTGCTAAAGTTTTACTGGTAATCAAAATATCATCTTATTGAACAAACTTAAAGAAAATCATTAGTTTGGAATGTTTTGAGTTTATAAGCTACTTTTTTCTCCTCATCAAGTAAAATAAGCAAACTTATAAGGCCTCAGAAGTTTAAAAAATAAATCCTAAAATTCATCAAAATACAATTTTACATAAAAACATAATTTGTCGGTACAATTGGATAACATGTAAATGTACATTCAAATACATTATTTGGTACAAGAAAAAAGAAAAGCAAAAGCAAAAAAAAGTTCCAAAATTCCCTCGACATATCAGACTGTCGAATCTTGCAAGTTAAGCCACCTAGTGTTTCATTTTCTTTCATCTGTCGCCTTCTTTTCTTTGTCCTCCTTATTCTTGTCTTTTAGTTTGTTTTTAATGTCTCTCTTTGTCTTTCAACTCGAAACTTTTGAAGATCCTCAATCTCGACCATTCGAGATATTATGTGTGAGATATCTTTTTCTAAATTCCCATTAGATACGTTAGTAGCCAACTCAGCTGCAAAGATAAAAGAAAAGTACACTATTTTTAGTTTCACAAGAAAAATAGTAGCATATATATTGTCATTAATAAGGGGAAGAAGATATTCTCTAACCTTGTTTTGTCCGGGCAAATCCGTGTCTCTCTGAACGCAACATCTATACTCAGAATGTAGAAACAAAAACAAAAGCCATTAGGCTTTCATACATTTCACTTATGTTGTAAATGTTTGAGTTGAAAAGTAATTCTGGCAATTCTCCAACTCTTTGTAAAAAAAGTTAACAATTCACAATCTCATAAAAAAATAAAACAATGCCAAAACAAGGTAGAATCTTAAATCACAAGATAATAAACTGAAGTTTAAGAAAACATAATCACCAATTTTTATTAGGTATATTAATGATTGAACTCTTTTTATCCAAAAATGGAAAGTTCGACACAATTGAGATTTTTTTTGGAAATTGGATGCAGTGTCCGCACTGCACAGACACACCGCGACACCATCCAGTTAAATGTGTCTGCACATCGCGGACACCGTGCCCGTCGTGTGCAGACACTAGGTCCATGATGTCCGCAAATTGCAGACATCGTGTTGGCACATCGCAAGCAGCATGCCCGTGGTGTGCAGACACCAGGACACCGTGCTCACGGTGTGTGGACACCAGTTCCACTATGTCTGCACATTACGGACACCATGCCCACGATGTGCGGACACCAGGACACCGTGCTCGCGATGTGTGAACACCAGTTCCATGGTGTTCGCACATCGCGGACACCGTGCCCACTCCATTCCCTTTCTGCAAACGTAGTAAATCAAAATCATGCTAAATAAGAGAAAGTCTCATGCTCTTCCAAAACTTTATCTTACATCCATTAAATCTTCACAATTTACTCAGAAGAATGTTCATATTGCATTTTCAACAACTAATTACCCAAAAGTCAATAGACCCAGAACTCCAATATAATAGAACACTCATCAAATCAGCTAAAAATCGATATCCCCAAAATTAAACGCAGTATATTACTCAAAACTCAAAACGTATTCATTAGGCAAACATACATAATATATCAACGATTTTAAACATTCTGTACACAGAAAGATGATAACTTAGTGAGAATTGAACCTTGCTCGATGAACTTCACGGTGCCACTGAGAGAATAAAGTGAGACAGAGAGAAAGATTTGAGTGGAAAAATGAATTGGAAGATATTTCTTAGAAGAGATATGTAGAAGATATTTATATAATTTCAACTGCAATAATCAACAAAGATGGCTTCATACTGTAGCAAAACCGGATTGGAAACAGGCAAGTGTGAAAACTCGTGTGACAAAAATGGATAGTGAATAATAGGTTGTCTCTTTAGAGGAGTGATTATGTGAATAAAGATTCTTACTATTGTATTTTAAATCCTAGACTTGACGGAGAATATAACATAATACGAGTTCAAAAGACGAGTGAGATAATATAGCATATTTTGAGATTTACATAAACAAAATTTACAAAGCGTAATCCGAAACAAGGGGTTTCAAATCTTGACTAGTACCAAGTGAAAACTGCGAAAAAGTTACTCAGAAAGCCAATCCAGATTGAAGCACTCCTCAACGACCTGAACACAAAGGCCTGGTATAACCTTCTCCACATCTTTCCACACCCAAGAAACCTCTTCATCACAAATAATCCGCCGCAAAGAATGCAATGACACCACAGACAGAGGCAAATCCTTGATCAGTGGACACTCTCTCATATCAATCTTCTCCAGGTTTGTGCATCCACCAATTCCCTCAGGAAGGCATCCCATTGTGACACATTCTGAAATGTCGAGGTATTTTAGCCAAACCAGGTGGCCAATCCCGACAGGGAGCCTCTTCAAATTCGGACAAGAATACAGTCTCAAAAAGAGTAGGAATCTTAGTTTATCCAAATCTGCTGGCAGTTCTTGGAGACTCTCACAATTAGTGACATTCAGGTTCTTCAGTGTATGCATTCGGCAGAGGCTGGAAGGCAGCTTGTTCAACTTAATGCAGTGATCCATAGTAAGTTCTGAGAGGCGAGGGAAAATACGAGGCAGGTCTATAGCTGATTGGTCGAGGCAGTTATCAATATCACAAAGGATTAATGAAATTTTTTGCAGGTTTTTGAAGGGTATTGTGGCGTCAAATAAACGAGGGACATATACCTTTTCAAACCAGAGGCTTCTCAAATTGGCTAAGTTGTTCAAAACTGATAGATTGTGAACGATAGCGTTGGAATTGCTATAGTTTATTAGTATCAATGCCCTCAGCTTGGGCATGTTATCAAGGAAAGGAGGCAGGAAGTATTCATTTGACGAAAAATTTAGCACGAGTACTTCAGCTTTCGGACAATCCATTCTGAACCAGTTCATCTCACTCACTTCACCTGCATTAGAAAATTCAAATGAGTGTTGTAACGCACGATGTACTTCACTAACAAACAAACAACAAATTCACAAGTTCTAAAGGGAAATTTCTTCCACATGCTGAACAAGAGTTCTTATAATATGACTGGAATGTGCTAATTATATATAAATTGCAAATCCTTTCTGTTTGTTCTATCAGAAGTGGGAAATTGATAAAAAGAGGAGCCGAAATCTTGTCCAATTATTGTGCAACTAGATTCTAAGCCATCGAATTTATATGATGCCATAATAATCCTCGTATTGAAAATTAAGAATTATCCAGTAACAGGGATTGCTATACCTGTATGCACTGAGATAATCTGTGCATTGAATGGTTGATCCATATTCCTCTCCCATTCTTTTGGTAGGCCTTCTTCTCTTCTTGGCATAAGCAATCGCCTCCGCTGATTTATACATCCAAAATTGCTTATGTGTACGGCAAGATCTCTTAATACATCATGCTGATATACTGAGATTTCATAGTAACTGCTATACTTATCTCCCCCTCTGGTAAACAAACTTTTTTTTATGAAAAGATTTGAAGATTGCAAATAATTTCAGATCCATAAATTTAAGTTGTATATTGAAAATCATAGGATTGCCTTTATACCTAGCATCTTTCACCAAGGTCAAGAGATTTTTATCTGAAAGCTCGACTAGGATGGCGAAAGCATCTTTTTCCTCGATGTCGTGTAGTTCCATCCACATGTTAATAAGAATATCAAGAGGGATTTTCTTGTCCTCCGGGAAGGCACCTAAATCCAAGAAACAATCCCTCACCTTATCTCTCAAGGAATCAATACTCAATTTCATCCGCTCAAGTAACTGAACTTCATGAGATTCACAAAGAGGTTGGCTTCTTGATAAGCGACTCTTAGCGCTTGTCCAGAACATTTCAGGCTGGCCCTTAAGAGATGCTCCAATCACCTTAAGAGCCAATGGCAACCCTTTACATTCATCCACAACCTATTGAAATTGGAATACTTTTTCTGTAAGCATTGGTAATAATCAATTACAAGAAAAGATTTATTATCAAGAAAAAATTAATTAATTGTTACCTCCTTAACCAATTGTTTGTCAGCAGTAAATGGAACTGAAGATTGCCCAAAAGCGAAATGGCAGAATAGTCCCATAGCCTCATCCTCCCTTAACAACTCCAATTCATAGGAGCTGTCAACAACTGATAGAGGGAACTTCAATCTCGAAACCACAATGATTTTGCAACTAGTGGGAATTTTGAATTTTAGCTGTTCAAGTATTGATTGTGACCATATATCATCCAAAATTAGCAGAGTTCTTGAAGAAATTTCAATATCATGTTGGAGTTTTACTAGGGGAAACATGTTGCCACTCGAAACCATTGTATTCCCTGATATCATTTCCCAAATCTTTGCACTCAATTGCTCCACACTTGGAGATTGAGACACGGTGAGGAAGAAAATCCTGTTATTGAAATAAGCTGGGAACACAGAATCAACTCATATTAAGCATTTTGATTGAAGACAATATTTAAATGAATAAACGAAATAGTTAGCAAGATTCTACTCACCCTTGATTTGATCATCTTTGCAAATTTCTCTAGCCAAAGTGGTTTTTCCACTGCCCCCAATTCCGTGGATACCAATTACAGTAACGTCATTGGCCATTAGAGACTCCTTTAACTTCCTCTTTCCCAATTCCATCCCGGCGCTTAAATTGGCCAACGTGCCCTCGAACCTCCTCTCCTCTTCCACCCTGTTCACTGCTTCGCCTAGCCACCCACCACGGTCGTCCACCCCAATCTTCATGGACTCGAGCTGTCTTTCCAGACGAGGGAATTTCTCGTCTATGCCAACCCTAACATGATGCACATCAGCCAGTACGTGCGCCTGGATTATACCGTTCATGAATCTCGATACGAATTTCTCCAACTTCTCCATTTTTTGAGCCAATCGCAGGTTCTTGTACACGTTCCAACGGGGAGAATTGACGACCTTGTTAGCCAGTTCGAGACCATCGGAGAGTCTCTGGGAGAAATTATCGAGCTGGCGCTGGCGATGTTGAGGTAGCTCGACGCCTGCATGCTTGATTTCCTGTATGATGGGGAGGAGCTCTTCGATATAGTGTACGAGCTGCTCGGCGCTCGAACGGCAGAAGGCGGATTTTCTTGATATCACAATGAGCTGTTTGAGAAGTTCAGTGGCAATCTCGCCGGCGAAAAGGTCTGTCACCGCCATCTTCGGTGGCGGATTTTGGTTTGTCACCTACACAGAAATGGTGAAATGGAAGCATGTATTGAGCTCTTGTAGTATAAAATTAACTGACAGGACATCATAAACTGACAAAAATATTCAATAAAATAAAAAAATCATTTCTGGTTTTATAGTATGTTTTTATTTTTTATTTTTTACAATTTATAAATACGTAAGGCCCTAGGAATTAAAATGATTTTTTTTAAAAGATGTTAATTAAAATTGATGAAATGTGTGGTTAAAAATTAAAATTAATTCTTGATTTTGACTTAAATTAAAACTAAATTTTAATCCCTACCAAATATGAACAAAATATATGTACAAATCTACTATCTATATTTCTCGTGTTCCCATAATATTCACCTCAATTAGATATAAAAACATCGCCTTAATTTTAAACATCATCATTCTTTCTTTTTCCATCCGAATAGTACTTAACTATTTAGGTAATTAGAGGGGCCGCAAATCTCGACTTCTTATATGGTTTATAAGTCGATCGATTTGATTATTAGTTGTTCGAGGGCATGCGATTTTTACGAGCTCTGAGTGAAGAAGAAAATGAGTTGCACTAACCAAATAGATAACCAAATGAAAGTTTTTGTATGGAACCCAAAAATAATCTTAACCTTTTTAAGTGTAGATAAAAATCAAATTTTTAGAAATTTTAATAAAAATTGATGAAATACGAAAGTATAATTAAAATTAATTATTAATTTTGACTTAAATTTTAATCAGAATTTTAAGCTAGACCAAACATCACGCAGTTATCAAAAGTTATGCATAGATCTGGTGGGGCCAGATGATATTTTTGAGTTTGACATATTATGAACAAGAATTCCTGAATGTTACAATTTGAGTGGAAAAGGCCAATGCTTGAGGTCCCCACTGAGGCGGCTCATTGACGGGCTAACACAATGGACCAGTGGTCCATCCCACTTTGAATTGGAATTAGGCACTTACACAAATACCCTATAGTTTTTTTAAAAAAAAATGACAAATTTAGATTAAATGGTAAATAATTAAAATTGAACATAAAATATATGTTCAAACATAAAGTATGATACTGCTTGTCAAAAATCAGTATCCGATCTCGAAAAATCAAAGGAAAATTGAAAGGGAAAAAAAAATCTCTCTCACAAATCAAACATAAAAAAAGTAGAATTTGCTTCAACATTCATTCTTCGAAGTTCTTAGCTCTCTTCTGGTCTTCCCCAAATTTGGAATTACAAAAGCAAAGTTACATTTTTTTATATTTTGGACTCTCTTTAATTAGGTTTCATTTGTACCTTATAATGTAAATAATTGACATTTATGAAGTTTTTTTTTAATGATTTTGCTATTGTGATTGGAAGCATGTTTGAAAATAACATTGTTGAATTTGAGAGAAAATGAATTGTGTTAAAGCACATGAAAAATTAGCTTTGAATAAATTAAAATGATGTATGCAAGATGCTTGATAAAAAGAGAATGTGAAAAAGTGACATTATGTTACTTTTCTTTAAAAAAAAAAAAAAGTCAAAATATTTTATTGGAGCAATTAACTAAATGTATACGTCTGCGATTTTGAAAATTCTAACATACAAATTCATACTTTGTTTTATGTTAATATATATAAAAAGGAAAATTTTGAATCAATTAGATTAATGCATGCAAGGTGTCTGCTCAAAAGGAAAATGTGTAAAAATGATATTCTGTTAATTTTCTATAAAAAAGTGACATTCTATCACTTTAAAAAAAAAAAGTCACAATATTTTATTGAGCAATTAACTAAATAAACGCATGTGTTTTTGAAAATCTGAACATAAAAATTCAAACCTTATTTTATATTAATACACATGAAAAGAAAACTCTAAATCAATTAAATTGATGCATGCTTGTTTGCTCAAAGGGAGAAAAAGCGAAAAAAAAAAAGTCAAAGTATCTCGTTTGAGCAATTAATTAGATGCATATGTGTGCATTTTTTAAAATTTAAATATACAAATTCAAATCTTATTTTATATTAATACATATGAAAAAAAAACTTTGAATCAATTAGATTGATGCATACAATGTGTTTACTCAAAATGAAAATGTGAAAAAGTGACATTTTGTAACTTTTTTGAAAAAATCATAGTATCTTATTTGAGCAATTAACTACACACACGTGTGCGTTTTTTAAAATTTGAACATAGAAATTCAAACATTTTTTTATTTTAATACACATGAAAACAGAAAATTTTGAATCAATTAGATTGATGCATGTAAGATATTTGCTTTCTCACTTTTTATCGAAAAAAAAAATTTCAAAAATATTTTATTGGAGTTATTAACTAAATGTATATGTGTGCATTTTTTAAAATTTAAATATATGAATTCGAACATTTTTTATGTTTGTACATATGAAAAATGAAACTTTAAATTAATTAAATTGACGCGTGTAAGGTGCTTGAGAAAACGATAGTATGAACAATCTCATTGGAAAAATTAACTAAATGCATATGTAACCTTATTTTAATCTTGTATTCAATTCATATTTTTTGGAAGCAATTCAATTAATATATCCAATGTATTTGTGAAAATAAAAATGTGACTTTTCTCTGTCACTTTTTTCTAAAAAAAAAAATTACAGTATCTCATTGGAACAAATAACTAGTTGTATACATATGTGTTTTTGAAATTTTAAATATATAAATTCAAACTCAATCTTAATCTTATATTCAATTCATATTTGTTTGAATCAATTCAATTTATTCAAGATTCTTGTAAAAATAAGAATGTATTTTAATCTTGTATTCAATCGTATTTCTTTGAATCAATTCAATTGATGCCTCCAAGGTTTTTGCAAAAGTGAAACGTGAAAAAATTGATTTTTTGTCACATTTATATGAAAAGGTGACAGAATTATTTGTTTCATTTTAATTTATGTTTTGACATTACCTCTTTTGGCTTATTTACAAGGTATTTTCTTCACTTGTGGGGTGAGATTTTTGTTATCGTTTTGAAGTATTCGTGATAAACTTTGAAATATATCTTTCAAATTTAAAAATCGATAAATGATAAGTTCATAATAACAAATCAAAAACTCCACAAGAAATGATGTTAATAATTATTGTTTATCTTGCATTCAATAATTCATGTGAGATAATTTTTTATATTTAAACTTCGTCCTTTACATATTTATCATGACCACATTGCAAGCTTTCTAACAAATTTTAAACCACTTAAAATAATTCAACGAATTAATTAAGGGTTTAATGTAGGAGTTCAACATTTCCCCACAATTAGATGATTAAAATTGTTTGGTTTTTTCAATTATGTGATGATAAAAACAAAATTATTTTACTTTTTACAATTTGTATGGTAAAAATATGTTCTTACCATGATGCCATGGACACATTCAGAAATGTCCACTACTAATATAGCAACATATTGTATTGCCACATCAACGGTGGGGATAAAGTAAAAAAAAATCTTTCACGTGACAACTCACAGTGGGCAGTAGGTTATATTGTCTACTAACGATGTGGCAACATTATTCATCAACGTGGTGTTGCCACATCAACAATGATAATAAAGTAAAATATATGTATATTAGTGGGTATTATATCTTCTATCCATCAACGTAGACGTGGGATCAATTTTATGGACACATTATTCATCAAAGTTAGGATGCAATTATTATTATTATTTTAATTTTTTTCAATTTTATCTTTACATTTTAAAGGAGACACGGATGCGAGCATATGACTTAATAAAAAACCGTTCTTATCAATCGAAATATGTCTTGAAATGCATTTTTATTTATTAGATAATGTAATATGACAATACGATAATGATCTTACTTTGCTATGAATAATGACGATGATAAAAAGCATTCAGATATATGAAACGTGTTGAACATGTTTTTAGATTAATTTAGGTTGTGTGGATTCATTGAATTCTTTGATGAGGACATTTTTGAGGTTGATACAAAAGCAACAAAATTATGTGAAGTGACCGTAGTGGACACGGACTTGGTGAGTCAAGGGAACAGGAACAAAATACAAAGTGTAGTGGATATAAAGTAACTGAGATCATTGACCGGAAAAAAGTACTAGAATAATATCAACGCATATTACATTAGCATGGAATTCCTTCAAAAAAGAAAAAAAAAAAAAAAAAATTAGATAACTTGAAACAAAAATTAGATCTCTACGCTGCAGATGCTGGACCTATATTTCTGCCATTTCATCCCACATTTTCAGCAGCACCCTGTACAGTGTGTATTAAATAACGTCCATCGCTAGCCTAAACGCTACAAAGCCAGTGCACGCTCACACACACATTCAGGGAACAAAAAAAACTAAATGTCTATTTGATAATTATTAATTTATTTTATGATTTGCTACGGAGATCATTTTAAACCACACATTCGCGCATAAAATATTCTAAACGTTACAAAAAACTTTTCTCACTATTCAATACTCTTTTTTCTAAAATAATAGTTGTTAAACATGCTCTAAACTATAAGCCGAAACAAATATTAATGGACTCCTTACTTCAAGTCGCGGTACGAGCCAGGGGAATGACATTCGGAGTAGTATGGACGCCAAAATTACCAGTGGTAGTATTGCATTTTTTTAAAAGGGCGGTCCATAGTACCAATTAAGCTAACTAAGTCGCTCAAGTTTTGAACAGTGATGGGTCGCTGTTACTTTAGGGCGCACCTGTAAACGGAGCTTCTGCCATCCGGTTCTTCGGGTTTGGGCTCATCCAGCAAGAGAGTCCAAGCTCGTTGGATCAGAGCGGCGGAAGATAAGACCTGCGGAGATCACCAAGAAGGCGGGAGGCGGGGTATTCGAATTGGGATTATTGAAAACGGGCAGTCCACATGATTTGGAACTACTAATTGCATCTTGAGTTAATTGTCCCAAAGGACACCGAATTTATGTCTCCGTATTCGATTCTTCAATGAAATTTGAGATGTCTAGTTTTGATCAATATAATTTATTCAAACGTTTGATATTATTCAGTCTCTGTTTGTCTATCATTATTCAAAAAATTATTTGCTACAGTAAGATTCTCCATTACACATCCACTCAATAAAATATTTTACACACAAACCAATAAAATTACTTTACTTTTCAACCACGCATTCTCTAAAAAATATTATTCATCACTCCATTTTTCTCTAAAAAAATGGGAGACAAACACACCGTCAATAGTATAACATTTGTTTTAAACATTTAGCAAAATTAGTGATGTGACTAACGGAAGCACACATGACGCCTTGTCACATCGTTAATAAATTGCTATGTTTTCAATTGTTAACTTTGAAAACAATTTTAATTGCTTACTAAATTTTCTTTGATTACTCACTAAACTTTGAGGTTGTGGAATTTTGTACACTAAACTTATAAAAGTAAAGCCGATTGGTTGTTCGTTAAAAAATATATACCGCAAGTATATGAATCACGTAAAAGTAATAAAGTAGACAAAC
Source organism: Fraxinus quadrangulata (assembly GCA_903798255.1). Taxonomy (NCBI): domain Eukaryota; kingdom Viridiplantae; phylum Streptophyta; class Magnoliopsida; order Lamiales; family Oleaceae; genus Fraxinus; species Fraxinus quadrangulata. Next base: position 45,995 of record CAIGRB010053853.1, on the reverse strand, counting down.
GAATTCAGATTGTCTATTCCACGAGAGATTATTACTCGATTACACAATAGTTAAATTTAATCTTAATATATTTTTGTCATTTGAAAAAATCAAATTATTGTGTGTTTCGTTGTTAAAATTAAATTAAAATAAAATTTGAATTATACAAGGAAACCGACAATAAATTTAATTACAAATTTGATTTTTGTAACAAAACACACAATAAATTTAAAATTAAAAATGAGATACACAATAAATATGAAATTTTCAAATAATGAAATAGCTTAAAATCCTACAAAAATATATTAAATTAAATTTAACTATTGTGTAATTAAACAATCATTTAACAACATGAACTCGTTTATCCACCTTATTACTTTTACACAATTCGTGTGCTTGTGGTACACATTTTTTAACGAACAATGGGGCAACGTTATTTTTTTAAGTTTGTTGGCCGAAATTCAACTACCCCAAAGTCAGTGAATAATAAAAAATGTTTTTCAAAATTTAGTGCGCAATCCAATATGTTTTTCAAAATTTAGTGAACAATCAAATACATTTTTCAAAATTTAGTGAACAATCGAAGACGTAGTGATTTATTAACGATGTGATGAGGCACCACATATTCATTCCGTTAGCTATGTCACTAATTCCATTAAAAATTTGAAATTGATGTTAGGCCAGCGATTAACATTCCACGTTTGAGTAAATTTAGTATCCAAAATTCGACATTTCAAACTTTAATGAGCAATCGAAGATGTGAGCATAAGTTCAATGATCATTGAGATAATTAACTCTCATATTTTAGGTTAAACTCTTCGAGATTGGTGATTAACAGCTCAACAATTGTAATTTGAAACAAATTGGGAAGTATGGAGTTTGGTTTTGGGCTTTGTCTTGGGCTTGCCCTAGGTCTAGGCCTGAGCAATTTCACAATAAATGTTTAATTTAAAATGCCTCGTCATCATGTGTATTTAGATTATATTGACCTCGATTAAAATCAATTTTCTACTTTGACCTCGATTGAGTCCAATTTACTCTCAACTAATCGGATTTAGAAATTTCTTCATTTTGGATCTTGAATTACAGTAAAATTACCACGTGATGCTAATAAAGTTGTCAATCTTCTAGAAAATGACGAGAATCTTAATGGGGATTTACTATGCTCCTTTGAATTTGGCAACTTTTCTTTTAATTACTATTAATCATTATTAGGATAACATAATGTCTTGAATAGTTGCATAGTGAACACCTTGTAACTCGGTTATTGGAAAACATCAATACCATCAAAACGAGTATGGATCTCCATCAGTGACGGACCCAAGATTTCGAGTCAGCACGGGCGATCGTGGATCGTCAACCGTTGTCAGCAATAAAATATTAATAGCCACATTTGATGCCCATTTTTTTTGGCAAAAAATGTATTTTAGAATAGTGATTTGACGAAGAATGTGTAGTTAGAAATAAAGAAAAAATTTGTGTTTACATGTAATATTATTTTTTTGAAAAATGTGCGGTTGAAAGAAGAAAAAAATATATTTTGAAAAAAATGGAAATTGAGGTCACGGGTTCGATTCTCACCATTGTTCCATATATAATTTTGGTTAAAATTGTGGAATTTAAAATATTTGACAATAAAATGATTCAAAAGTGGTTCGAAACTGGTATCTCTTACGTGTATCTTCTGATTCTGGCCAGTTGAGCTACAACAAATTACTGAAAAAAATGGAACTTACTAGGTATATAATCTGAAAACATTATTCATTATTAACAAAAAAAAAACTGTTCTCGGCGGATCCAGCACGGGCGACCGCGGGGGCTCGCCGGGTGCTGGGTCCGCCCCTGATCTCCATTTATAATTCTGAGATCCCCACAATTACTATTTGATAATTTTTTTAAAAATCCATATGCAGAGAACAACACTTCGATAATACAAATAGTGATTGTGACTTTTGAGGAAGGAATATTGTGTTCGAAGTATGAATTTACCTAGAGATAGCTTGATTGATACAATTTTATTTGCTAATCTAGTGTTGCACCATTTAAGATCTACTACTGAAATTGAAATATTGAATATTTATTTTGAATTTCCTTATCATACTCCAGGATGGAAAGGCCTGAAGAAGTCTTCGAGGAAGAAGTTTCAGACTCCACTATGCAGTGTTTTTTTTTTTTTTAATCATAAAGAGAGAGAAAACAAAGACTTAGTCGCAGCCATCGACGTTGCATCCTCCCAAACACTAAAAAACAAACACCATGGACATCAACTAATGGACACTGCTATATTCACAAAATTTATATTTGAAAAGTCCTATTTTCATCCCAGCTGTCAAATTTACTTGTTCAAAATGAAGACAACTACCTTGTTTACGAGGTGACGTAGATATTTGGACAAAAGAGATGGTCCTTGTATGATGGGTGGTATAACATCGGACATGATTAAAAAAAGGTCGATAATGCATGTTGATGATAACATATGAAGTGACACTTTTAGACCAACCTAAAGAAATTTTGATGAAGTTATTGGGTTATCTTTGCTATTTGGAGACGTGATTTTGCAGGATTTCAGTGAAATTAGTATTGAAAGATTTTTAACAGCTTGACCTATTTAGCTTACGCCTACCCTCTTATTAAGCAATAAGAATGGAGCGTGTTGTCCTAACTATGTCAAGTTATAGCTTCTGACTTGCACCTGTGTGTTACTGTCTATATCTTTTGGAGAGATTTGATTGGCTGTAGAGTTTGGTGGCACTGTGTTGCCATATAGAGAAACACATTTTCAATCATATCATGATGATGTTTTTAGATGACGATTTTTATAATCTGACTTGTGTGGGTGGTCGGTGGGTTCTTGGACCGATTTTCTGTGTTGTTCTGTAAATGATCATTTTAACCAATTCAAGGTAGACATCCAAGTGGTCCAACTTAAATTTCCCAATCGAACACCTACAATGCAAATCGTACACGGATGCGTGATGACTAGAATTAGTATATGTATGCCAACTATGATTCACTTTTGTACTTGTATAAAAATATTGTTGAATGAAGGAAATCCAGCTTAGTTGCGTGTTGTGCGTTGGTGTCAAATTCAATGGGATTTTAAAGTCTAATCATAAAATAAATTTGAAGTCTCCATATATCGCCTTCACTGTCCTTATACAAGCCAATGTCCATGAAATTTTCTTACAAGATACAGATGAATCTTGTATATATGTAATCTGCCGGCATTGAGGACGCGAGAAGTTGGAAGTCCGTACTTTTGTGTATATAAAATTTGACATTTTTATTTATTTAATTTTGTTTTGATGTATAAGGAGCGTTTATTAAAAGATTTAGCGAAACAAAATCTTTTAAATCATTTTATGTTATGTTAATTATATGTTAATCATAATCTATCGTTGACTGTTTTTAACTTCTTGTACTTGATCGGATATTGCCCAGTGGAATTTCAATCCACAAAAAAGAAAAAGGTTTTAGAATTATCAGAGTACTTCTTTCAGATGGTGAAGATTCCGAAATGGAAATGTCTATCCAATTCAAACACAGAGTTGTCGTAAAGAAATTTATAAAAGAAATTATGAAATAAGATTGGACGAAATTTTAGAGAAACATAGATGAAACAAGTGTATTGAATCATATTCTATTTATAAATTTATTAAATTGTCTAGAAGTGGTAACATCTGATCTTTGGTTAATGAAGTGTATAATTATATACTTAAAAATTGTATGGTTTTTGAAAACTTGAGAATTGTTTAGTTGTAGAAATTATTAAATAAGTATATTATATATGACTTCAGTCATTTGTGTTGCATTATTATTATTATTATTTTAATGATCTTAAAATAATTTTAAAATTGCAAAATGTATTTTTTTAAAATTCGAAATTAAAGTTTAGGGTGTGTTTGATGGATATTAATGTATTTTAAATCGTGTTATGATGAGAAATATGTGGTTAAAAATTAAGGAAAAATTATTTATGCAATGAAAAATAATATTTTATTGAATAATGTGTGTTTGAAAATGAATTTTGAAAGAATGTGTGTCAAGTAGGGACTTAGTGATGTGATTGTCCCTTCAATAACATGATTGTAAATGAGGCTAAAGTTTAATGACCACAAGTCATCGTAGAATGCGTGGGGATATCATTGGAGTGTCTGAATTGCTCGTAATTAAAGTATAGTGGTGTGATTGCTCCAAACTAAATTTAAGTGATCCGATTATAAGTAAGTATAAAGTTCGATGGCGACGGATTAAATTTACCCATACCCAAAATTGGCAGAAAAATTCCCGTTTGACGCGACTTAAAAAGGTATGGAGTTTCCATATTTATTTTCATATGCATAGAACATACCCATCCCAATTCCGAGCAGGTGCCCAGTATAGAAAAATATGATATTAAGATAAACTAGCATTTACCAAGTCAAAACTTACACAGGTAACCAACCGTATTATGAAAATTGAAAAAAAAAAAAAAAATCGACAATTTTAGTCCTAGTTTGGCCTCCATTTTAATTAAAAAAATTTTAAAAAATAACTTTTTAGAGAATGTATCGTTAAGAAAAAAATGAAAAAATTTGAGTTTACGAGGAATATTATTTTATTAGAAAACGTACAATTGATAAGATGAGAGAAAAAAAAAAAGAATTATAATTTTAGTGGCGACAAGATTTCAATATGAGATAGGTTTCTATTTTCCAAGATTTCAATTATCAATTTCGTCAAACTCAACCCTCTCCTCCAAGAAAATGCATATATTAAACTTCAACATTGACTTTGCAGAAAAACTTCACAATGGAAATTGTACATGTGTGAAGACTCCAATGGTCCATGCGCCAAAACAAACAAATGTATTAAAATATGAATTTCTCGTTTATTTTCTTCAACGCATGATCAATTCCACCACCAGCCACCAGGCACTTGCAGGTAGTTGGGTGTTTTTTTGGGTCTCTTCAAAATGAAAAAATTCTGAAGCTTTTTATTCTTGATTTTACAAAATAATAATGCCTTCTATCTGGAGTGCATTTTCATCATCATCATCTTCATCGTCGTCCCATTCAAATCCTCCATTAAAGGGCAAAAGCAGAAGCTCTAACGATATTTTCAAGAATTCGAGTAATAAAAATAATGGACAGGGGAAGAAGCTGACTAGGCAGAGGAAGTTAAGGCACGCAACTGATGACGAATTGGGGTTGCGGTCTGCTGTTTTTAGTGAGAGGTCGCAGTCGTGTCCCGTGTCGCCGGACTCGGCTTCTGCTTGGGGGCCAGCATCGGAGCCTCGTACGCCCAGCCGTGCCGATGTCGGCCATTGGTCAAAGTCGGCGGTGCCACAACCGCTGCCGCTGCCGGGATCGAATTCTCAGCCTAAGCAGAATGATAATTTGCACGGTCCAAGAAGAGGGGATTTGGGTCATTCATGCTCTGCAATTGAAAGGTTTGACCAGTTCCTCTTCTAGAAATTAATCGATGTTTTTGGCACGTATAAATTTTTACGCAGTTTATTGATCCGATATTTGAAATCTTGGATTATTAAGTATTAGGTAAAACACTTGATTCTTGTTGAAGATCAAGAATATTTCCATACTTTTGTGTATACTGAATTGATCTATCTACATAATGTGATTGCTAGTAAAAAGATAGAAAAAGGGTCTGAAATTGCTGTAAATTATTGTTTTTATCTTTTGTGATTGCATAACGGTTTTTTTTTGGATCAAACACAATCTGTCTTTGCTGCCAAATTGTATCAAATAATAATAAAAATTTTAGCATAGTACAGATGAATTGTCTCAGAACTCTAAACTTCAGGAGCTTTTAAGACTTAGAATTGATTCTTTCTTTCCGTGTTTCCAAAAGTTGTGGCTAAGATGCTTATTTGTAGTTGATTGTTTGAAGATAAGTTTTATCACGTTCTATTTGCAGCAGTTATTCTCATCAAAATTTGGGGAAGACGACAGATAATTTGGTCAGACGATCATCTGTATCTCCAACATATCGAAACAGAAAATTCCCTGAAGAGCTAAATGTTGACACTGAACAGAATGACTTTCGGCTGCATTTTCCTACGTGTAGTGCCCCGAACAGTGGTTACTCAAGTCCCATCCGTAGCCCTCAAAGATTCAGTACTGTAGATTTTTTCCACGTCTCAGCATTGGCTTTCGAGTCTTCCCCTTCATATAGAATAGCAAAATCTTGCCACATTTCACCAAGACATACCCCAGATCATTCACCACTTCAAAGTCCACGTAGAAACACAGTAAATCAAAATGGAAATTTGATGCATTTGCACAATAAATCTTTCCCAGAAAGTTGGCCTGAAGGTAATAATGCACATGTACACCCATTACCTCTTCCCCCAGTTTCTAGGCTGTCACCAACTGCTGCTCAAAATTCAGATAAATCAGATATTTCATCGGTTAAAGGCCAGTGGAGAAAGGGAAGACTCATAGGACGTGGTACATATGGAAGTGTTTACGTTGCAACTCATCGGTATGTAAGCTAACCAATGATTCTTATAGTTTTGTGCTGCTGATAGAAGCTTACATTTTTTCTTCTCCTCATAGTGAAACTGGTGCAACGTGTGCTATGAAAGAAGTTGAAATGATTCCTGATGACCCTAAATGTGCAGAATGTATGAAGCAGTTGGAGCAGGTTTTACTCTGATTGCCTTCTTATGATATTTTATGTTTGATACTTGGTCATACTCCATTTTGTGCTGTTCCATTATGTTGGCAAGTGAAAGCATATAATATAATGGAAGATCTCAGAAACGGCATCACTTTGTTACCATTTAACGTAAAATCATGTTAAGCACATACTACTTTCATTGTTCACTTGTTTGTCATTGTAGTTATCTAAAAAGACTCAATATTAATTTTAGATATAGATGGTGAAGTAGTTTTCTTGAAGTATCAGGCATGAACTAGTTTTATGTCTCTGTTTCTATGTACTTGATTTTTTTCCCTTCAAAAATAAATAAATTCCTGCCATCTTTCACTTTTTTTTAGTCTAGTGAAAACTGTTAAAAAACTTGGGAGTTTGAGAAGGAAAACTGAACTTTCCAGAGAGCAATATGAGACCCTAAGGACTGTCATCTATGGAATTCTCAAGCAGTATGTCAGACTGCTAATTGCTGATGAGTAGCACTTTACAGAACTCTTTGTTTTGTAGAAATTGAAATTTCTGAATGTTTTAAATGAAAATAACTGAATTCACTAGTAGTCACTAAAGTATTGTTTAACTTTGTGAGCTTCACATCTCAATATTGTAGATTGCTGGACATATGGAAACTTGCTAATTATTCTGGGTCAAGCAAACATCTGATTTTGTGTGCCTTTTTCAGGAGATACGATTTCTTGGGGAGTTGAAGCATCCAAATATTGTACAATATTATGGGTGTGAAAAAGTATGTTTTCTTCCATGTTTAGCTTCCGTTGGCCTTTTTTCTTTCTATTACTAGTATTCTTGAGATAATCATATTGGCCTGGTTGTCGACTTTTACAAATATTGATGGGCAAAATACTAATTTGTGTAGATTGAGGATCGTTTTTGCATATATTTGGAGTATGTTCACCCAGGATCCATTAACAAGTATATTAGCGAACATTGTGGAGCTATGACAGAGAGCATAGTTCGCAATTTCACTCGTCACATTCTGTCAGGGTTGGCTTACTTGCACAGCACACAGACAATACACAGGTAAAAATCATGCCTGAGAAGGGATTACCTAATCTTCCATTTGCATATTGGACTTATTGTATATTACATGTAAAGGAATTATCCAGTGATTGATAGAAAAATACGAATAACTGATACTTTAGGTGCTCTGTATACTTTTGTAATTTTGTAGAGTAAAGAGCAGAGTTTGAAATAGCTGATTGATGTATCTAATAGAACAATTATAAAGTTCCATTTGCGTATGAAGTTTTGGTGATTCTTCATGGAACAGGGACATCAAAGGAGCGAATTTACTTGTCAATGCTTCTGGTGTTGTCAAGCTTGCTGACTTTGGACTGGCAAAACATGTGAGTTTTGAAACTTATTATACTTATATATTATGTGATTATTCTTGTATTTTTTTCCTGACAATGTAAACCTAGCTAACACTTCTCAACTTTTTGCTCTAGTTTCAGTGCATTCTGATCTTCCTGTTTTGATTTTATTGAAGCATAAACTTCAGTGGTCATTAACACAAAATCCATTTCAGAATTCAAGGCATGCATGATATATGTATTGCGTAATATTAATATCTTTAAGTAAGCTGCACTTACAATGAGATGAAGTTCTTATAAATAGAATTTCATGCTATATATATGTCTTGGCTTTTTCTATGAGATTTGGATGATTGACCACCTTAATAAATCTCGTTTGGAGTTATTCTGGCTGTCTTCATATTGAATATACTAATCCTGTTTTCCAACATTTCTTTTCTAGCTCAAGGGAAATGCTATTGATCTATCATTAAAGGGCACTCCACATTGGATGGCTCCAGAGGTATCTTAGTCGGAGTTCTCTGCTTACCTACTAACTGGCCTTAAATGCCTTATATTTGTTAAGTATTTATTCTTTAAATTTGTGCAGGTGCTGCAGGCTGTGATGCGGAACGATGCTAATCCAAAGCTGGCCTTTGGAGTTGATATATGGAGTGTGGGTTGTACAGTTGTCGAGATGCTCACTGGGAAACCTCCTTGGAGTGAGTTTAACGGGGTGAGTGTGTGTATTAATTTCATCTACTCCTGATGCATATCTGCTTAAGTTTATCAATTGTCCCCTGCTGTACCTTCTTTAAGCAAACTACTTTAATGTTTTATACAGTATAATATGATGTTTGTTTTTTCGTTTTCTTTGTCTACGAGAGAATCACAAGTGAATGAGTCCCGAAATGAGAGTTAGATGTAATAGCAAACCGATTGTTGGAGACACAATGGAATGTTTTATTTTCCTTCCATTTAAATGTCAAACAAAGTGTTGTTTATGACTATTTGATTAACCTCTTTCCATTTGGCATTAGGTGCAAGCCATGTTCAATGTATTGAACAAATCGCCACCCATACCAGAAACATTGTCTAATGAAGGGAAGGATTTCCTCAGAAGTTGCTTTCAGAGAAGACCTGCAGATCGACCTTCAGCTACTAAGTTGCTTGACCACCCTTTCTTACGAAGTTCAAAAGATCAAAATGTTGGAGGATTTGTGCAAGAATTTTCTAGAATGAAATTACTCGTGAGAATCTATTGGCACTAGCTCGTAGTCATGCTTAAGTTACCTTCTTTTGGTTCTCTAATCACATTTTGTCCCTGGTGACTGCAAAGGAAGTGGTTATATCTTATGTGCATTTTTTATTTATATTATATAAAGTGTCACATGAAGTGAGAATTATTTTTTGGACGATTTGACCTTACTATACTTTAAACTATATCAACAATACTCTTAATTTTGGTTTTTGAACATTATCATCAGTGATTTTCTCTACTATTTAATTATCATCAATGTCCATTTGAAAATTTTGAACCACTTGATTGGACATTAAATTATATTCATCAAGTATAAATGAATTTACGTTCATCTTCATGTATGTATTCGTTGTAATTAATAATAAAATAATTAACATTTAATTTCATTCATCTTCATTTAGTTCTTGGTCATAGTATGTCATTAAAGCTCAATGAGAAACTAAAATGAATCATTTTTTCAGGATGCACCACATTGCCCAAGTGACTGGAATAAAGGAAAAAAGGACGCGATGCCACATTCTTCAGTATCGAAGTTCCAGCATGGAAAAGTTCCAATAAACGTGTAAGCCCTCATTTTTCATTCCGCCATCCTGCTCTTTTATTTTGATTTATTACTACTAGCGTCTTGCCAAAAATATTTCTCAAGTCTGCTTCCGAAAACATTTTCAGTTCCAGTGAAACAAGTCCACAATCTCATCCAGAGTCATCAGGCCATGGGATAAAATTTCAGCACTCACCTCGTTCTACACTTGAAGCCCTTCCTTCCGTAGCTTCACCAGATCTTAATCGTGTCTCATATAACACTAGCTCTTCAAATGTTCCAAATAGTTTGTTCTCAGGAACTGGAATAAACAGTCCTTATGCCGTGTTGAGGACTCATGGACGGGACCTCCCATTTGTCTAAGACTACGGAGGGAAATAAAATTATAAGTCTGTTGTACAGCCAGGAGAATACGACTTTATTTATTTATTAATTTGCTTCAAGTTCTATTCATTAAGTCGCTACTGCATTTGTGGGATTGTATTCTGTGTAATTTTGCTACAGACCCCATGCGACTTTAAACCTCTGTAGGCTCATGTGTGGATTTTTTTCCCTCGTCCTAGCTCTCGCAGAATATCTGACAAGAAAAACTACTGTTAGAGGATATATTTTGATCTTAGATATGATCGAAAGACTCGTAATACAATTTGTTTGATCGTGTAAATATTGAAGTTTCTGCTTTCTTTCTACAGTCAATCATTTGAACATTTTTTTTCAGGAAATTCCTAGTCTTGATTTGCAGTTTCATATGCTGTTCTTATTTGTTGGTCTATCCTTGTGCAGTGCTTTCTTTGAAACCAAAGCTAGAGTTTGTACTTAAAAAACAATAGCAGTGGCCTTGTATAGACTAGTTATGATTTGAAGTTATATGGGACTGATGTTATTTTCGATATGTTGGACTAGACACGAAAGGCTTACAAATTTTTATCACGTGTCCATACGAGTCTCTTATAGATTTTCAGCTTATGGCAGTCTTTGTAGACTTCTAAAAGGAAAATTTAGAATTTTGGGCTGACGTTGACCACAGAAAGCTGTTTTGATTAGACTTCTATTGCCAATGATAGAGCCAAGTGTCCATTCAATAACAAGGGATATATGTGTTGGTGGGGCAGTAGTTTGAAATTATTCGTTGAGCATTGTATTGAAGACTTTTTACAGGCACAGTATAGGAAAGAACCCTTCAGCTTCCATTCGTACGAGATTATTCGTTGTTAGGATGTATTTGAAATAGTAGATTAATGAAGAATGTGTGGTTGAAAAAAAAAGAAAAATTATTGATGCGATGAAATATATATTTTATTGAAGTGTGTATGGTTGAAAATGAGTAGAAGAATGAAAATGAGAATTTTAACGTGGCAGGGGCTTAAACACTACCTTGGAGGGAATTTGACCACTTAATCCATTGGTATTTTGTAATAAGCTTATGTTTTTATCGGGCTAGAATGTGATCTCGATTAATTTATTAAAGTCGACTTGGCCTATCTCGTCTTTATTCCAAATAGGTTCAAAACTATGTCGACATTCAATATCATATTAGATCCCCCATTTGATATGACTTGAAAAATCAAAATAAAAAAAATTGTTTGTAACCCTGAGGTAGAAATATTCGAACGGAAAAATATTTACATGGCAACAGAAAAGTGGAGGATAACACCTTCAGATGGGTGTGCCAAACATCGTCCATTTAATTTTTTATAATTTATCTCCACTCTTTTTTAACGTTTTCTCTCTTGTACGTTTGACTAACAATTAGCGCAATCCACCGCCTATTGGAGATGCTCCTCTTCATCTCCATCTCGTTTGTCACGTGTACAACCATCAATATTATTGCATTGGAGATGCTCTTAATTACGAGGTTATATGATAGATGTTTTGATCAAAAGTTTTGGCAGTTTTGCTAAAAATTGATGAAATTTATGGTTAAAAATAAAACTCGGGTCAAATGAAATATGATATTAAAACTAATGTTGACTTTACATGTTGTTTAAGCTCCATTTTTTTTTTCGAAAAATGCATTTTGCAATAGTATTACGATAGAGAATGTATGGTTAAAAAATAATTTTTTTTTTGAATTTGTGTGTAATATTATTTTATTGAAGAATGTGTATTTGAAATGTGGTCAAATTACTGTTCAAGAATACATTATGATGGAAAAAATAGTGCTCAAACAAGTGCTTAATCTCAACTTCTTAACAACTTAAGTTTTCTCAAACGAACACTTATTTCAATTGCTTAATCAAGTCTTAAACACTCTTAAGCTCGACAATAACAATCTTTTGTGGTAACAATTTTCTATGAACGTGGATACGCTTTGTATTTGTACGGTAGAATTTGTTCACTACCAAATGAACTGCACTCATACTATTACAATGCACGTTGATGTAATTCTGTGCAAATCCCAATTTTATGGAGTAAAATGAGAAAATGATAGGGTTGGAGACCAATATGTGACTAATTCCAAAGTTTGGGATAGATCGTGCAATTTATATGATTTACAATTGATATTTTTGCGACTTTCGAAATAAACTCCTCTAATTTCCCTCCCATCTCCCGCCCTCTCATTCACAAACACTGGCAAATGGGAGAAGAAAGTACCAAGATTCTCAAAATCTCCGATCTAATTCAACGTTCTCAGCCCCTCACCGGTGCATTCACCCTCAGTCCCAGCCGCCCAGTTCCATACCTTAAGCCCCTCCGACCGTCCGGTCCAATTCAGCATACAATACCCTCCGATGCCACATCTAGAAACCCTAGCCTCAAAATCCTAAAACCCTTAAACCACTCTACCCTCATCATTGGAACCTTGACCCTACCCTCTTACATTAGCAATACTTCCACAATCAAATGCAACTGCTTTCAGTTATCCGATGATTCCGCGGTCATTTGCTGCGACATTTTGAATTTTGACACTATAACTATTGGTCGAAAAATTCGAATCCTTGCTTGGAATTTTATTCCTCTAAAACGTGGAAACGGGAGTGGAAAAGGTGGGTTTCTGGAAATTGTTAGCTGGGATTTTTTTGAAACTCTCAGTGGGAAAAATTCTTCTTTGTTGAGTTTTAATTCGTTTAGTATTGATACGGGCTCCCCTATAGATTTTAAAGATAATTCAAATGCTAAATATTTAGTTTTTGGTGTGGTAGAGTCCATTAGCCCTGTTTCGATTGTTCCATGTACAACCAGAGAAAGTAGTTCAAGAAATATTAGTGGCTTTCTTGTAAATGTTTTAATTTGTGAGTGCAAGGTTTGTAGTTCAAAAATCTTGACTTCAGGATTGGGTAATTTGAGTGAGAAAAATAGGAAAGATCATTTTTTTATTAAGCCAGTGATTGTATACTTTTGTGGGTTGGCCTCGTCATGGCATTCTGTCATTTCGAGATTGTCTGGGGGCATTGCTTTGTTTTCGGGGTTGAAGAAAAAGTTGGTATTTGTAGGGAAAGATCAATCCCACTTAATGTATGTCACAACAGACAAAGCGTCATTGCATATTCCTAAAATGTTGAAGAAATGGAGTTCAATTCAGAATACTGATATAAGAGGGAAGGGTGAATTTGTTAGCTATTCTGGGATCGTTACTGGAGTTTATATGCACGGTATGGTTGTTGAGCTGGATCAGAAGGTGATGCTATTGCTAACGGACCAGGAGCTCACTGTGCCACACAGTCTCAGAGTTGGTTCTGTTGTATGTTGATTAACTATTCTTCTATCACTTCATGTTAGAATACTTGCCATATTTTCTTGTGGAAGAGTGTATTTTGAGGGAAAAAAGTCAAAAAAGCTTGTTGTTTATTATGTCTCTTAACTGATGATATTTTCTAGGTATCTCTGAAAAAGGTCCATTTTGTGAATCCTAAATTTCCTTGGGCAAAGATGTTCATACTTGGCGCTTGCTTTAGGACGAGCATTTGTGTAGAGTCATTCTCCCCACTAGAAACTGGGTCAGTTTTTTACTCCCATTTTGCAATTGTGAATCCATGAGTGTCCTTGTATTCACACGTGTGATATTACCTACTGCAGATGCCACTTGAAATCATGCTCCCAGAGCCTCCTTCAAAAGTTCATAGACTCCTTGTCTTTTTCAGCCAGACTGTGGTAGGAAAGAATCTGGGATCATCTAATTCACTTTTCTTGTTTCCTGATTGACTCACACGTGTTCATTATTTTGCCTCAGGGTTTTACTTGTCATCTCTTGTTTTAGGAAAAAGTTTGCTGGCATTTTATCTGAGAAGGATATATTAGGGTCAAAACATGTAAGCCTGCTTGCATTCACATTTTTTAATTAAATTATTTTATTGTTTGCATTCCTTTTTCTGTTTACTTTACAAATTATTCTAAGCTGATATCGGCGATCACAAGGTGTTTCCAGAAGCTAGGATTGGCTCAAAAATATACTAATTCATATTTGCCACTATCAGCATTTCAATTTCGGGTAAATTTGCCTATATGATCCCAGTTAAGAAGAAATTGCAGTATTTTTTTCTCACTCGTTGTCATCTTCACTTATTAACTTCCTATTTTGCAGCATGGAGTCTGTGTAGAATTCTGCAAGCATGATTGTTGTTCTTGTGCTAAGGAAGCCCACTACAGTTCCTTAAAACTGGTGTGGCTACTTGAGCTCTATATCTTGCCTGAGTCATATCAAAAGTCTACCAGTGTATTTTCTAGTTGAAGATCTTCAACAATTAATAAATATTTTATTTCGTTAATGTGATCTTCAGGTCCCACCAATTTCTAGTTTAATCAGCTCTTGTGAGGCAACATGGAAGAAGATGCTATATGACAGGAAAAGTTGTTCAAGTTTTGCGTCTGACACCAATCAGAAAAATCCTTTATCCTGTGTTGGGAGTTTTTATGCACAATCGGTGAGAAGAATGTTGAGCACTGAAGAAATTGGTGTTATTGTGCTCGGCATTTTAAAGGTCACGATCAATTGCAATTTTGCTCTTCTGAAATTGCTTTGTGCTTTTTCTTTACATGGCATATGATCTTTGATGTGTTTTATGTTGACTTACAATATGGTGCCGCATGCCCGTATGTATTTCCTGAATCTTGCACATACCTAGAAATAATATATTTGTGTAGAAATGTCTAGTTGCTTTCTTGTAATTTATACATATTTTGAATAGAAGTCAATCCGAGGCTCTTGTAAATGTTGTCATCGGCATAAGCTCGGACATAATTATTTACAGATCTCCAACATTGGAAATTTGAAATTTGTCAGTTTGACTTGGATTATGTGGTTTATCCAGATTTCATCTTCTGGCAGATTTCAGCTTGTTGATGCAACTGGAAGCATTGATGTTGTATGTGACCTTCCATCAACTTGGAAGTCTGACAGGATTTTTGAGGTGGAGATGTTTTTCATCTAAACAGTACAGTCAGACAATGTTCTGTTATTGATTGAAGTGCATATGGTGTTATTTATTTACCTCCTGACTGGCTTATATTTTCACTTTTTTCAGGTGAAGGACTTCGTTGTAGTTATGGAAGGCATACCTGAAAGGATGCTTAACTTGGATGTTCTTTCGGATAAATCTTTATCTTGCCAAAGTATCTTTGATGATGCTCCATTGGTGAGAAAGATGGAGACGTCACTTTATCTTTACTGCAATAGAATCGGTGAAGATTCCAGAAATCATCCATGTTCTCTTTTCTTTGATTGGAAAGAAAACTTTGATGAACTTGAAGGTGGGAGATTTCACTTGCTTATGTTAACACACAAATTTCCCATTCAGTGTAAGGTATGCATTTTTTACTAATGCATGTTATATGTCATCATTGTCTCCCTTTTTTCTTCTTTATACACTTCATTTTTTCATCTTTTTCAGTTTCAAGGAGATCACGTTATTTCAAAGAGGTCAAACGTGTTCTCTGAGGCCATAATCCTGCCCTGGGATTTACTTCTTGCAGAAAAGGGCAGAGGTACACTTGTAACCGATATTTCCATGGACCGTCCAAGAGATTCTCTCGGAAATTTTACTAGATGCAAGAAACAATTTGCAAGTAAGAGGTGTAAAATTGATCTGGTTTCAAGCCAGTCTTTGGATGCTGGCTTGGATAATGCTGGGAATAGAGTACGTGGCCTTCTAGATGATTCCTATAGTTCTCACAACAATTCTACAGAGGACACATGTTCTAAGAACCCGCTAGAATATACATGTTATATTACTAGTGAAAAAAATGTTAAATATCATTGCCGCGGAGTTTTGCGTTGCAGCAAGTCAGATGCTGAGATTGTTTCTGGTTGTGAACCACATATGAGGAAGGTACTACTGGAATTCAATTCTGATAGCCTTTGCATGTATCAGGTATGTTATGTTCCTTTATTATCTAGCGATGGTGTGATCTTCTGTATTTTATGTCTGTTCACTATTTAACTAAAGCTGAAGAATTTATTGAATTGCAGGTTCTGAAAATTGGTGGTCTTTACATTGTAAAACATCAGGATGAAGATATGTTATGCAGTGTAATTGAAGACCATGAAGTCACTGGTGCTAAAGTAATCATCAATTCTGAGACGCATCTTTGGAGTCTTAGGTTTTCATCTATGAAGAGTCTCCAAAGTTCTGATTTTTCTTATCTATTTTCATTACATAATTCACGTGCCAGTGGTGATGAGGTTATTTCAGAAGGTTACCAGCAATTTCAAATTCCAGGTCTGACATCTAATGGTGTGAATTATGAAATCTATTCAGATATGAACATATTTGTTCCTGCTGATGCTCTAAGTTTATTGGAAAATGATATCAAAGTATTGCAAGGCTGTCTTGTTGGGCCATCAGTTCCTTTTGAACAAGAATCAGACATTCATGACCGTTCTGGGGCCATGATTTCTTCATCAATGCAATCATCAAAAACTTCACACTATGGTCACCTTCTGCCTGAAGGGAACTTGATATCTTTACATGGACTTGTAGTGGCTGTTCATGGTTGCGATCATCATTCTTTTGCTGCACAAATAAGAGTTGACGGCAACAGTACTGGTCGCCTTCCAATGTTTCTCCAAGGAAGAGAAAGGACTTGTATTCATGTTCTGGTGGACCATAGCATAGTACTTCCTTGCTTACCCTTCCTTGCTATCCATAATGTCTTGAATTTGATACAAATTTTATTAATTAATTGAAACTACCCTAATGGCCAGGTCAGAATTTTTGGCAATCTATCTAAACATGCTTACCCTATTGGATTAGGAAGAGATGTGTATGCAACCTTTCACCGAATTCTTGTGCTTAGGTATGATTGTCTAAATTTTGGTCATACGCTTTGGGCAGGATGCGTAACTTCTGATTTTAATCTCATTGTTTTAAGTATGATAACTTTTTCTTGGCACTACTAATGTATCAGAGTTTTAAGTTTATATGCTGAATTCTGAAAATTCTCAGGTGCAAACTGATGCTTTTGATTTCTGCAGATCTACTTCATATATAATGCTATATTCTTCTCCAAAGCAATTGCTTATCCAAAGAATTGCTATATTCTTCTCCAAAGAAATATTGTAATTGGATCTCCTTATCATGAGAAAACAGAACATCCTAAGCAAAATAGAATTTTTTTTATTTGCTTACAGAAAATTTTGTACTCCTTGAGTGAGGAGCTGTGAATGGCTTTGTTTCACTTTCATCAGTTAAAACAAAAATGATCTTATTGTCCTTGTCCTCTTACCTTTTTAGCAAGCATTGAAATATGTTCCATTAGACCATGAAAGTCAAATTAAGTCCTTAGTTCTGTGAGAGGGATTATGGAATAGGTTAATACAGTACTTATAAATTTGCTTGAATTTCAGTTTAAAATATTTTTTCTAGCTTTATATATAGTTAATGAACCATTTTAATGGTGCAGTTTTTGTTTTGTTATTTATGTCATGCATTAGAAATAAAAAATGTATGTCTTGAAAGTAAGGCTCCTAGTTGCAGGCCTGCTTGGAAACAAGATGTTTTCTCCTTGTTCTTTTATCAAGCCATTTGCTTTCAGACAGACTAATAGAACAAATGTGTTCTTTTCCCAGTGGGCAGAATGAATATATGTTAACACCTGTATCTTTCATCACAATCCACCATACTAGTTCGATACATCGCCATTTCAGTGGTGAATGTGTTTACTCATCTGGCACCATAGGCTTACACGTTGTTGCCTCTCCAAATGCTGTTGTTCCTACAGCTTTGATATCTGAACTAGTGCAATTTCCAGAGCTTAAACCAGTACAAATTCATTCCAGGGTAAGTTACGCTCAGTGGAGAAATTCGTGCATTGCATGCTGATTGAAGTCATTTTCTCTCTAATTTGTTGTGTATTATTTTATTCCACTTACACAGTCACTATTAAAGCTATTATAGTTTACTTCGTTGGTTTAACCTTTGGTTGCTTTGACAGGTTGTGGCAGTTTACATCCTTGTATTAGAGAGAAGTAGAAAGACTCTATTTTTGCAACCTAGTCTTCAATCCAGATCATCTATAGTTGACATCTCACTTGCTGGTTTTGTGTTGGGTACGTATTCGGTTCTTCTGATGTGTTGATATGACAAGATACTTCTTGCAAAAAGTGCCAATAAATTGCTCGAAAGCTTTGCATCATTCAGATTTTACGTGTACAAAAATCACACTATTTTTTTAATATGTACTTATTAATAGAAAATACGAAACAATACAGACAATTGACTAAGCCCCTGTTTGAGCCCCTTTTTTTTAAGAAAGTGTTTTTTGGAATAGTGATTTTTTAAAGAATGTATGGTTAAAAAATAAGGAATAATTTTCGGTTTACGTGTAAAATTATTTTATGGGAGAATGTGTGGTTGAAAATAATTTTTGAAAAAATGGTGGCCAAAAATAGGCTAAATCTTATTCCCAAATAACTTGAGGATTGTATGATAGAACACTTTTAAGTTCAAATATATGGGTTGAAGATCGTGAGAGTTTTGAAGTCTCGAGATTCTCAACCCACCAAATGCAAGGCCCAGACATATTTTAAATATTTTTGAGTAATGTCAAAATTATGGGTTGAAGCTTCTGAGAGTTTTAAAGTCTCAAGAATCTAGTTCCCACCAAATGCAAGGCCCAGACATATTTTATAATTGTTCTCTTATATTTCTGCTTGATGATTTTTTATTAATTCTGTTGGCATCGAGGCAACTGTGTGCATATTGTTGGATAAAGATTATTTCAATATACTTCTTGAAACTTGAAGGTAGCATATTAGAATGTTTGCCGGTTAATATAACAATGTTTCCCTTGTCTGGCAAAAACAATCCCATGTTAGTTTCGTTCTACCCCTCCATCTTGTGACTTTATTAAAATTCTGTCTCTTAGGAATAGGAGCCTATTCAGACCGACACAAAACATATCCCTACTTCCTAAGTCATTCCATTCATTTATCCTCAAGTGGGGCCATCTCCACCTGACAGCATAGATTTCATTTCTTATCTTGTGCATTTGAGCATGACCACTCATTTTCAACTACATTAATCTTATGCTCATTCGTGTCCTTTAACAGTGCAACACAATCCATAGAACGTAGCATGTCTAATCATTGTGTAGAAGTTGCCTCTAACCTTACAAGAATCATGTCAATCTTCCTAGCACACATGATTCTTGTACTCCACTTCATTGAACCAGCTTTAACAATAGGCATTATATCCTTTTTAATTCCTCGTTGAAAATACCTAAAATGCTAAAACAATCATGTTTGGGGGTTTCAGCTTTCCAGTAAAGCTCAAAGTTGGCTCATTCTTTATCTATGAATCTTTGCACTGTGACTTAATTAAAAATGCTTTGAGGGGAGGCTATTAATTATCCAGTCTTGACATTTCAGGAAGTTTCAGACTGGCCACGAAATTGCAGTTATTGTCATATGATTTTCTTTATATTTATGTACATCTGGATCGATGTTGTATATAACAATATATTTGCAATTTGGTCTCTTGTTGCAATCTTAAAAGAGCACGCGGTTCCATTATCCATTATTAGGAATCAGTCCTTTTATTTTCTGTAAGTGTTTGTCTTGATATTACATAGTAAGTGTTTTTAAATAATGTTAATGTCATCGCAATTAGAGAGGGTGTTTGGTGTGGATTAAAATTAGATTTTTAGTAGATTGTGATAGAAATTTTTGAAATGTGTGGTTGAAAAGCTTTGAGACTCATGAAAGATGTGGTTAATATTGATTGTTTGAATTTGACTTAGATTAAAATTTGATTTTAATCAGAAACAAACAAGTACAGAATATAATTGTATTTGATTGTGTAGCTTCGGGAAATTTGATGTTTTCCATTACTGCAGGATATCCCAAAATTTTGACCTCTTTCTGTCATTGCTAGATATACCTCAATTATTCTTTTCCTTGTGTAGATGATGGGTCATCATCCTGTTGTTGCTGGGCTGACTGTGAGACTGCTGCAATCTTGCTTGGGTTACACTATGAGGAATATTCACATGAAACTTATGTAGGAACTTTTGGGAGATCTGAGGCTAGAATGGGGCTAGCAAGCCACCTAAACAAAATCTTAAAGCGGCATGGCCAAGTTGTAGTCAAAAACTACGGATCCATGTTTGATTCTTCTAGTCAAGACCTCGCATTTTCTGTTGATTCGGATAATTTGATTAGTAGCTCGGATGAAGATCTCCTTAGAAGCTTGATTATAGGTGCTTGTTTTAGCACATTTCGGGTAAGCTAATGGACCTACATGAGTACGAAAACCTTGCAGATATAGAATGCTACTTCTGTCGTGTCAAGTAGATAATGGCTGACAAGCTGAGACAAAATAATTTGTTCTGTAATTTGAGCTTAAATGTCAGTAGGAAAATATCATTAAAAAGTACTAGATTGGTTGTTTTAGGTAAAAATTTGAAACCCGAATCCTTCTCTATAGCCCTTTCCCGCAGTGTCTATAGCAGCTGTATATTGATATACCAGCTCGATGCTTCGTTTCTCCTGGCATATATGGCTTTCGTAGAATTCTGATTTTGAATTTATTACTGACGTTAATTTTCATTCTCTTTGCAGACTGTTGTTTGTGTTCTCATGGATCCAAATGCCAGCAAGGGCTTAGAACAGCGCTTAGTCAAACTGGGAATGACGATGCTTCCTTTGCAGAATGTATGGGCGACTAGTGTTCTTCACACGGATCCTCTCAAAGAAGCTAAGAACATTATTCAAGAGCTTGTATAAAAGTAACTATTTGTATTTTGATGAGGCTGAATGTTGTACATAACTGTTTTAACTTTAACCAACTCTATATCGCACATCACTCACTATAAAAGAACCTATAATTTGATGCCTGATTTGCTATTATGTATGTATATGTTTACCAGATACTCCATGCACCTGAAGATTAAGGCCATGTGGGATGTTGATAAGACTCATTAGATTCAACTCTGATGCTTAAGCCTGTTAATGAAATTTATCTGTTGATGATTATTCTTAACTATATTCATAAGAATATAATTGTTTTTTTTTTCTATTTTTGTGTTGTTTTGGACTTGGAACATGAATTATATATTTGGATCGAATTAAGAATGCTAATAGACGTGCCATTTAAAAGTAGTTTATGTTACTTTCTTATGGAACTATAACCTGTTAATAGTTCTTGAAGAATGGTTAAACAACCTATGCAACCATGAAAGAGCCTCGAATTATTAAAGATGGCCAGTCAAAAACATTAAAAATATGACAAAACATCTCTTCTGAAATCTCAATTGAGAATTACATGGACATCACATGTTACCTCAAGACCCGTTGGGTTGGCTTTTTATCAAATCCAAACTCAATCCAAAATGATTGGTTTGATCTAAAATTAATCAAACCCAATCCAATTATTGATCTAAACCCAAACCAAACTGATAAAACTTGGGTCGATTTGGGTTGGATTGGGTGGTCGGTTTAGATATGGGTCCAAATCAAGTTGAATCTGATTATTTAAAAAAAAAAAAAATCACAACCAACGAACATTGAGAATGCAATTTCAGAAAGGGAAAAAGTATAAAAGAGAATTAAGTAATAGCCAATTTCAAAACTGAGAAAAAAAAGTTTAATTTTTTTTTATAAACTAATTTATTAAACATATATTTTATTAATTACATATATTAAGGTCACAATTCTATAAAGTTTGGTCAAAAATTATTTTTTGGTCACAATAAAATTTTATAGGTTAAAAATCAAAAATTTTATAGATCACAATTTATTCATCGATCATAAATTTGTCAAATTAATAGATCGTATATTGTTCATTGGTCACAAATCACAAATGTTACAAATCACAACTTATTTATGGTGACAAAATATTTAATTAATTAATCACAAATTAATTTTCGGTCACAACTTATCAAAAAATTATTGGTCTCAAAAAATTATTGGTCACAACTTATTTCTATGCCACAAATTAAAAATTTTATAGGTCACAAATTATTCCTCAGTCATAAATCAAAATATTATATGTCGCAGATTATTTATCGATCACAAAATTAAAACTTTTATTGGTCAAATCTTATTTATTCATTGCAAATTATCAAATTAATTGCTCACAATTAACTTCTTGGTCACAAACTAACTATTGGTCACAAATGCCCCATCCCCATCTCCTCCCACCTACGACCACGATCACAACCATTGCCCCGACAACCACCATCACCATCACCACCACCAGACCGCTCAAAAGCACCACTACAGCAACCACAACACCACCTTATCAAATTAATTGCTCACAATTAACTTCTTGGTCACAAACTAACTATTGGTCACAAATGCCCCATCCCCATCTCCTCCCACCTACGACCACGATCACAACCATTGCCCCGACAACCACCATCACCACCACCAGACCGCTCAAAAGCACCACTACAGCAACCACAACACCACCACACACCAAAAACTTCTTGTCAAAATTTTTTTATCTCGTAAGTGTACGGATTGTAACAAGTAATATAGTGGACTAATGAGTTCGGATATCGTTTTTACGAGAATTATATCTAACAATTTGTTAAATTATTTCAACTTTAATTTGATCGAAATCAAATAATAAGATTTGTGAATAGTGTTTAATTATTTTAACTAAATTAAATTATCTACCATACACAATTTATCGAAATTGGGTTTTAAAAGTATGAGTGCGGATGTTAAGACTTACAATTTTACTTATGAAACTCCATTAATTCGCCAATCAAGATTCATTACTATTATAGTGTTCGGTTGAATTCTTCTAAAGTATTCAATTTACCCATCTCGAGTTTTCATTGAATATATTTAACTAATTCAATTATATATCTCTATGTGAAACAATTTTAGTTAAACGAAGTATTAGTTCTAATAATTCATTTATGACTGCAATAATTAGTATATGTATCTCTATACGTTATACTAAATTATCGAATTTTACTATATGATCTAAATCTATAACTCACATCTCGATTCGTAATATATTCACAAAATCATTAAATAATTGGCCAAAGAATTCAAAGCATTAAATTCATTCATAAAATCAACACACATGTATTTAAAGAACTAGATTTTTTATTAAAAGAAATAAATAGTCACACATAGATTACATTATTCGTCATAACTATGAATTTAGGTACTCATAATAATGAAAGAAAAATAAAAAGTATATAGTTCATAATCAGGTTTTGAAATTTTGATCATGGAAAGAATTAGATCTTGCACCAAGAATTTTCTTTAACCTCAAAAGTATTTAAACTCTAATTTTTATTCTTTGATCTCGATAATTATGTGTTTTTCTTCTCCCAAATTTTGTGGAACTCCCTAAAAAATGTCAAAAACTTATATTTATACTTTTTCCCACGTTTGTGTCCAATAAAGAGATTTCATGGGCTTTAAAATGGGTCAAAATGCGCCCAAAATACATCTAGGCAGCCATATGAATGGTGTCGCAAAGACAACGTGGTGGCACCTCGGTGCAATGATTGTGGCGCCGCGACGCGACCTCTCAGGAAAATTTTAGCACTTCACTTCATTTAGTATTTTTATCACAATTTTCTCTCTGGATATCCAATTGAGGCGATTTAAATTGGGTTGTAAAGATAACTTAACTTTATTAGAAATAACTGTTTTCCAATTCAAAACTTTACTAGGCCAAAAATGGGTCTCAAACTCCGGCTGGAAATTTGGAACATCCTTGTGATGTTGAAAATTGATTTGTGAAAAATATTTTGATCATATTTAACTCATTTTGACTTCTAATTGTATCTAATTGACTTATAGTATGAGTATTTACACTTTAATCCCCAAATTTTAGATCTTGCCCATTTTTGGCCAATGTTCGCTTCTTTCTTTTAATTCTATTTCTTTTCATCGAGTTTCACCTAATAAACAAAATATACAATAAATTATACTATAATTGTTGAAAATACTTATTAAATATCTATATTTTTAGGTTCAAATAAGTGTATAAAATATACTTATCAACAACGCAAAACCACTACCAAAACAATGCAAAACAACCCCCAGACCGCGAGCATTGTGAGCAACTCCACCTCCACCACAACTTCTTTTTTCTCTTCTCCAGGCGATCTGTAAAGTCGGCCATGTGACCGAGAAAAAATGGGAGACAAGTAGTACCTCTGATTTGCAGTGTCGAGTACGAAGAAAAATGGAAGTATACCATCGATATGCAGCGGTAGCTCTACATAGCGTTGCGCGCAACGATCAGGGCTTTGAGATCCTCCATCACCACCCCCTAACAATCAAAACCCAATATCCAGCACTGAGTGCCTTGAGATCTTCAATGGTGTCACTGCTTCGTCGGCTGATATTCAGTTTATTGTTGATCTTTTCGTCTACATCTAACAATATCACGTACGACAGCTGCTCTCTCATCATCGACGGTCAATGGAAGCTTCTCATCTCTGCCGCCATACACTACCCTTGCAGCAGTGCGGTGTCACTGCTTCATCGGCTGATTCTTTCGGCGCAATAATTGCAACTGGGATGAAATGCCGACTACCATAATGAGAGAGAGAGAGAGAGAGAGAGAGAATTAATTAGAGTTTGAGAAGAAAATTGTATATTTAATATTTAAATATTAAGTATAATAATGAAACCTCCTCCCTGTTTTTAGGATAATGACCTTCAAAAATCTGAAGAGATGTAATTTTCACTTTTAAAAATATCAAACATTCAAACTTCTTTCTTTAAAAAATTCAGGTCATAAATCATATTTATATTTTTTGACTTAAAATCTGTCTCACTTCATTGAGATTTCTGTTGCGTATTTCTCAGTGTTTTGAAAATCGACTCGAAAAATGTGAAGAGCCAAGGGTCAAAAGGTTCAATCAGGGTCGAACTGGAATCAAATCGGATGCAATAAATACATTAAAAATAATAAAATAATATGAAAACAATAATTTTTTTATAAAATTTTCATATTAACAATTCAAAGTAAACCTATCTTTGTAATTAGATTCATTATCCTACAATNTATAGGCCATAGGTTAAAGATCAATTGCACCAATTTATCTATTTTTCTCAATGTTTTGAAAATCGACCCGATTATTGACCCGGAAATCGAATCGGATGCACAAAAAATAATAAAATACTATGAAAACAAGAACTTTTTTTATTTTCATATTAATAATTCAAAATAAATCTATCTTTGTTAATTAGATTCATTATCATACAATTAGTCTTGATACTTCAGAAATTAAAATCAATATGTTAAAATAGTTTACTTTGTTATATTAAAATAGTTTAAACTTATAGAAAATGATATATTGCATTAATATATTAATAATCAAGTGCAATTTAAGTTAATTTTGAAAATTAAATAAATAAAATGATGAAGGTGGATATTACAATTTAATTAGTTGGGATTCAAAATCAAATTAGTCACTTAGACATACATTTGGAAAATGATTTTGATGTGCATTTTAACATTTTTTTTTTATGTCACTATCTCACATTGGAAGTTTATAAAACCTTTGGAGAGAGAAGCATTTATAAAATGCACTATCCTATATTGGAAGTTTATGAAATCATTTGAGAGAAGTGCATCTATAAAATGAGCATGAATCTAATAATTCTCATGGGCCTTTTAATTGTAATTTATTTATTTATGAAGCTCATTTATGAAGTTAAAATTTTATAATATAAAAAAAATGGGAAAATCGCTCAAAATCGCGACTGGTTGATCGATTTACAGTTCAATAGGTTTGGAGCGATTTTGTCATAATCAATTAACCGGACATGATTTGGCCCGGTTTCTAGCTTCGAACTTTTATTAAACGACGTGTCAAGATTGGACTTCAATTACATTTACAAGAATTACCGTCTTTTGCTAATTGTTTATTATTTATTTCTATATACATCAACTATTTTCAATGTGTTTATTTTTTTCTTTGTGCCTACCGTCTATCAAAACTTTTATGGATCAAACTTGGTGACATTAAAAATATACACCAAGTTTGACAGTCCCCTCACAATAGTGGGGGACCTCACAATCCCCCACTATTGTGAGGGAAATGTACCCTATGGTGTACAAATGGTTTAACCCAACTCTTATAAGATAATAAGAGAGTTTAGTTCCTATTTGGTGGGCTTTTTTTTTTTTTGAAAAATATTATTTTAAATAGTGAATTTTGAAAAATGTGTTGCTAAAAATAAGGAAAAAATTTGAATTTACGTGTAGAATATTTTATTGTGTGAATATGTGATTGAAAATGGATGTAGGAAAAAAAGTTTTCAAATAATAATTGTTAAACAGGGACTTAATCTAGTCATTGAACTTCAATTTATTGAATAATGTATTTTTGAAGAACGTGTGATTAAAAAGTAGAATTTTTTTTGAATTTACGTATAGAATATTTATTGTGTGAATGTGTGGTTGAAAATAAATATATATATAAAAAAAGAGTTTTAAAAGAATGGAAAACAAACATACGCTTAATTTATGATAGCATGATAGTCGAGACTACTCGTATTAATTAGTACTCTTAAGGGAGAGTTGGTCGGAAAGTTATATGCTAGAGTCACCCCGTAATAAAATTTCTATTGTTATAAGTCATTTTCTTCATTTCTTGTATTCACTATTGTGTTTATTTAGATTTTTAATTTTCATTTTAGGTATTAATTTTTTTTATTTATCGGTTTGTGTTGGGTTGGATTGGATTGGATTGAGTTGAGTTTTAATTCATAATCCGAGATCCAATCCAACCCGACATCAAATTTAATTTTGCAACCCAACCCAACCCAACCCAACACGATTGAACTTAAACCCAACCCAACAAGATCGATTCGGATTGAATTGAGTTGGGTTGAATCGATTTTTGCTCAGACCTACAAACACATAGTATTTGCAATAATTGAGGTCACAAATTGAGATGAAAAGCCGTTGAAGCCTGCAACTTGGCATGGTGGAGGAGACAAATTGTTGGACAGTAGAGTAGAAACACGTTTGAAATATGGGAAATGTCAAACTCAAATGTGGTCATTGCGAACCTAATAAAGTAGAATCATTCTCTTTAATTAGGACATATTTTCTACTTGATAAGGACATGTTTGGTCTGTGACCATCACCCAACACTTTCACATTTTCTACGTTTTCAATGCAATTTTTCGGTCATTGCTTTCGAGAACAAATGACCAAAGGCTAAATTTGGTAAGACTCATCACAACCACAACTCTGAATACGATCTCAATATAACATGGGTCAAGGTCAGTCAATGTATCGATTATTGAGAGAATTCTCTTTCTTCGACTAGAAACACGAGGAAATCAAATAAAAAAAGGGGTAGGATTGCTTTCTCTATTCGTTGATTTGGCCACTAGGTGGAATTTGATTCCATTAGAAAGTAACTATATTCTTCTCGATCGAAGTCTTTTTCAACTTCGTTCTTGAGGCTCTAGTATATGAGATTGTATCGTCTCCCTTCGAGGGGGATGCGTCACCAGAAATTGAGCTTGAAGGTCCTTGAATTATGAGTTCATTACATTCTTTCTTGCAAATATAAAATTGGATAATTTTTGTTTGTGATAGAAAATCGACGGATAATATTTTATCACGAATTTGTGGAAGTTAAAATAGTTATACCCAATTCAACTTAGTCACAGACAAATTATGTACTAATTAATAGTTAATAACATATGATCAAAGAATGTTATTAAACAGATCAATTGCCGAAAAACATCAGCTAATGAAAACCAGAAGAACATTCAGGAAACGACATCGTAACACACTCCCTCACCTCTCTGGCTATCACGTTCCTCATCGCATCCCAAAATCCATTCGGAAAAGTATCATTCCGCCTCTCCGCCACCACATCTCCGTCCAACCCCGGTGGCGCCAAGGACAATGTCGTCATCGGATCATAATCTTCATCAAAATCATTACTCACAGGACACACTCTAGACCCAGAAGCTACATTTTTTGTACCATCAATTGATTTCTCTAGCACTTGTTTTTGCAGGAATTTTCGTTTCAATGTCGAGTTCCAATGATTCTTCACCGCATTATCAGTCCGGCCGGGGAGCAACCGCGCAATGGTGGCCCATCTATTTCCGTACATCTCATGCGCCTCCAAGATAGTCTCATCCTCCGCCGTGGAAAACGGGCGGTGCTCCACCGTTGGACTGAGCTGGTTGCACCACCTCAGCCTACAAGATTTTCCTGACCGACCCTTTATGTACTTGCTGATCAATGACCAGTTTCGGGCGCCGTATCGCTCCACCATCCGGGTCAGGATCTTATCTTCCTCCGCACTCCACGGCCCTTTTATTCTCTCCGATTTGTGGAAATTTCTCGGAGTCTTACTTCCCGACAAAGAAGATTCCGAAGAAGAGGAGTCCGAGGAAGTAGTAACATATGAACACCTATAATATGGATCCATTTCTTAAAAGTTGGGAAATTTTCTTGAATCAATATTTACCACTAGACGAAAAAATTGAAACTTCGTAATTTGAAATTTGGCTTGAGAGTGTTATGCAAGTGAGGATTACAAGTACAAAGATAGAGGGATTATATAAGCACTCGAGAAATAATTTGATAGGGTCCATGCACTTTGGCCAGGGTTCCTTTTTGTGGGGGTGAGTTCTTGGAAATTGCCTTGTTTAAAGTTGGTGTGGGTGTGGCTCTTTTTATGTTACGTTACTAAAGTCATTATTCTTAAAAAATCGTCTAGAGTTTCGTTTGAGTTTGAGGGTTGATATTATCGTCTAATCATACTTTACTTTTTTTTCCAAATTCGGAATTCCACAGTAAATGACTAACCTGATTAAGAGTATCTCAAAACCTTATAAGCAAAATTATATTTAGGCAATTATAACTCGAGCTGATCAATTTTAAAATTTCGGGTACTCATTTGAGTCTTAATATGAACGCATTGCTCGTTAAATTTAATAAATATTTGATATTATATTAAAATTTGAGATCCTATTTGTCTAACTCCTGTAGACTTGTAAAAACTTAAAAGATTACCTTTACTGTCTACCACGCTTTAAGAAAAAAAGTAGGAATAGATGCATCCCAAATTGCTATACAAATTTCTGATCTGAATATTGGTCGACACTGGTTCTGTTTTGTTGTTATTAGTGAAATGACATAATTGGATAGTGCAAGATATGCTAAAAGATACATTGAATTGGGTGTATAAGTTTGATGTGTACTAATTTGTCTTATAGTTAAGGTTCAAAGATTAATCATTGGTGGATTTAAGATACTTGTCCTCTGCCCGTACAACATTCAAGGAATATTTTCACTGCAAATTGATTTGGGTTCTTTGTATTCAGAATAAACTTTATAAACAAGCCTAAATAGATGGATGGATCCTAATAAATTGTCCAATTTCATTATTTCACATAAATTATTATATTATCGATGATCTATAATCATGATAATAAATATTATTATTTTTAATACTATTGCATTATGTTAACATTTTCGTAACTCTCGTGTGTTCGATCAATATATTTACGAATGTATACTGGATCACTTAATTTAGCTAGAACTTTCAAGTAATGAAAATGATATGATTATTGTTCGAGTAATATTATTCATTATTATTTGTGATGAACATAAGTTCGCATGCAAAAATTGAATTGCACCGCATCGAATCAGACCAAGCCAGCATTCTGTTTTACAATTTATGAACAATTTAGAGTGAATCAGTATTCCACATCGAACATCTTGGAACATTCGTCGTGTTATGATCTATTCGATTTGTTTCTCATTTAAAATAACTCAATTTTTCCTTTAAAAAGGCAAAAAGAAAAATCCAAACCAATCCGTGTTGCTGACATAGATCTATCATTTTCGTGTCACATCCTACAGTTTTCTACAATTTGAAACATGCAAAAAACATAGCATCACTGCCAAATTTGGATGACTATTTGAGCAGGCTTAGGGCAAAAGGTACAACACCAACCATGCACGCGGAATTGGAGTACAATTAATATTTGCATACAGCCAAAATAAACGAACGAATTGAACGTGTTGGAAAGAACATTGTGGGGGCCCGATCGAGCGGCTGAAAATAATTGATCAAATTGACACGTTGGTTACTTCAATCTAGTCAATAATTCATTGCTAAAACATTTACCATAAAATTCACGTAAACCAATTAGTAAATTCATATATTTACCGAATTTTAACTTGTCTACAAAAATATATTTGATATGTTGTTGTCGACAATGCAAGAATTGTCTTCTTTAATACTTTAGTAAATAAATAGATTACGCACTCTTACATACTTTGATAGGTTCAACAATTCTTGAATATATGTGAGTAATTCAAGAAAAATGCTATTTCGTGGCATGAGCCTTACTTTTTCATCGGCTAACGGATACAATATATAAATACAGTCTGTGTCATTTAAATATAGATTGTAATCTCTATCAAACAGTGGCTAAAATAAATTCTCGCGGGCACGTGTATAAAGTTTACCCTCGAGGTAAGGAACAAATAATTAAGATTCCCTAATAAAGATTATGGCTTTATCTCGTGGTCTGATTAATGTTGCACGGAGTTAGGACAAGTATCTAAAAGCCACCAGTCACTGAACTTTTAATCTTGAATATAATTTATTCCTTAAAATTTATAACATCCAATTCAATGTATCTTCTCATTTATTACTAAATAAGGACAAAACATAATCGGGGAGGACAAATCTACGTATAGAAAATCTGTATAGCAATCTGGGGTGCATCTCTTCAGTATTATTCTAGCGACAAAGTCCCCACCAACTTTACACGAGGGAGTTTCCAAGAAACCAACCTTCGCCCCCCAAAGAAAAAGGGGTTCCAAAAAGCATGTGCTAGTGGTGCAGATAAGGCCGGACCATTTCGAAAGTTAAATAATAAATAAAGTTAGATGATTTAGGTTCCGAATGACGTCTGTGGTGAGCTCACAGACGTGACATAATGTAACAATTCGAGCATCTATGATCAAGTCGTTATATTATATGTACTGTCTGTATTTAGAAGAACTTGAGTCATCTTAACTATCCCAACTTTCTGTAACGTTTGCTAAGATTTGAAATTAAGATATCCGTCTTATAAGAAATTTAAGTATGCATCATATAACGGCTTGGATACAAGTTTGGATCGTTACAAAATGCGCATTTTTTGTAACGACCTGACCTCCATGCCCAAGCTGTTATATCATACGTACTGTTTGTTTTGGGTGGACATTTGACCATTTAGCCCCCATGGTTTTCTATCGCGTCCATTAAGATTCGAACCCAAAACTTTTGCATAACGAGAGATTTAAGTTGAATTCTGGTACTAGTTAACGGCTTGGGCACAGAAGCCGGGTCATTACATGTTATTATTATTTTTGTGTATAAGTTTTTTTTTAATGTGAAGGCTTGATATATATTCTTTCCTTTGGTTTTTGTCTGATGTGCATGCAACACAAAGTGATATTCATGAACACTTGTCGTGCACTGCATTATTGGCAAGGAGCCATGATATAAATTTTCACATAGATACTGAATGCACAAAGATCGATGAGGTCTGGGCTTCTGGGATCATCTTTGTGAAGCAGAAATCATTGCATGCTCTTCATGGAAGCGATTAAACTGCCATACATGCCTAATTGATTCAGCAAACTCAGAAACTGCAACAGTTACCAATATATTTCTGTGATCATCAATTAAATTTCATCAGTGATTTGAGAAAAATATCAAGTGATTTCTGAAGAAATGAGTTCGCATTACTTTTTTGGCACTTTATGCCTTTATATGCTTTTCTTCCACTTCACCAATTTGTGTCTTGACTCTAAACTAGTCCCTGTGCAATACTTCATGGCACTTTGTGCTGCAGCGCGATGTACTTTTAACATCTATGTTGAAATTTTTGGTAACCTTCGATCTTCCCAAGTACCTTAGAGAGCATTTTGCTTATTCAGTTTATAGGACTAAAAAGATTACAAGGAATGAGCTTTTTCAAATATCTGTCACTTGATATATATCTCTGGAGAAACATGCTTGATTATTCAATATTATCAACCTCAGTTCTTTGTTACGTGACCGAATAGCCTTCTCTGACTTGCAAAGAATTGGAAGTTTTTATTTTGATTGGTTTTATTTTTCATGACATCCTCAGTGTCTTTTGAAACAGAGCCAAATAGTTCTCCAAAAATTTATATTCTGTGACTTGTACTGTTTATTATCTGTTATACTTTATTCGTCCAGAAAAATTCCAAATCATATTTCTATATTTGCAGCTGACTGAAACATTCCTTCAAACACTTGAGTAGGGTCAACAATTGTTACACTCAGACTGTGCAATTATATTACGAATTAAATAGTTGTTTTTGAAAGTCTGGTATTGTCCACTGACCCCACTAGCTTAAACATGGTCAGTTTGGAATGGTGTCCAAAAATACTAGTGGTGACTTGGAGGACAACAGTCGTCTAATTGTTGCTTGAAAATCTGCTCCCCTAGCCCCATCTTCCCTCGTTAATGTCTATTCTCTGGAGGATGGAGGATTTCTTTGTAATGATGCACATGCCTGTATACGACTATGCAAGTTGAAGGTCTTTGCTGCTTTTAGATTTTGTTTCATCAAATATGTTGAACTAGAGAGAGAACTAATTTACCTATACTTTTGGGTAATGCCAGAAGATCTGAGCCAATTATTTGCACTCCTTGGCTAAGGCTTTTACATGGCAAGCTAGGCTAGCTATTATTTTTAGGTTCAGCCAATGAGTGGATCTCCATTTTCGGCAGATGGCAAATATAGAAGTGGTTAGTTTTAGACCGTTCACTTTAGTTTCTTTAGAGTTCAAATTATTATGTGCTCTCTTTTATGTTTTTCAACTGGCATATGAGTTCTCAGCTGTTATCTCTAATGGACATTTCCGTTTTAGATAAGTTTGATATAAATTAAGAGGACGTTTTATTGACCTTAGCTAATCTGTTGCATTTCTAATTCTTGTTTCGTGGTTTTTGCCTGCTGTTAAGTTACACAGGTGTTAGTATGTTATGGTACTATGTTAAATCCAGTTATAGATTTTGCTTCTTTGTTTATATATAACATAATTCTTATTATTCTTATGTTGCTTAGACACTAGTGAATTAAAATTTATAATGTCCAGGATGTGATAAGCTATATGGAGAAGGCTTTTGGCATCAATAGCTTGATGAATCAAGCAGACAATGGAATCCCAACACAGCAGCAACCTACACTAGTATCAAAATCAGTTTCACTTCCCAGCAATTTGACGATACCTGATTCTTCTACTTCTGACTCTGTTGCTTCTGCAATTATCTTAGAAAATTCTTTATCTAGAACTGGATCAGATGAAGCACTTGAAGAAGAATCGCTGCAGTTATTATCTTCTCTTGATATCGGTGGACAGAACTTTCGAAGGCCTGGCCTCCCATTTTCTAATGATCTTCTCAGGACACAAGCTGAGGAGCCCCTATCAGCCATTGATCTAAGGCTTAAGCTGCATTTTTACAAGGTTCGATTTTTGCTGCTCATCAGGAACCTTAAGGCAGCCAAG
This sequence comes from Fraxinus quadrangulata, assembly GCA_903798255.1. Taxonomy (NCBI): domain Eukaryota; kingdom Viridiplantae; phylum Streptophyta; class Magnoliopsida; order Lamiales; family Oleaceae; genus Fraxinus; species Fraxinus quadrangulata. The sequence continues at coordinate 12,307 of CAIGRB010053853.1, read as the reverse complement.
CGTGAAGTTAAGATGGCTATGAACATAGCTCGTGGCAAAGATTATACCACGGCTCTCTATTTGAAGTCACAGCTCGAATTTGCTCGAGGGAACCATAGCAAAGCAATCAAGCTTTTGATGGCATCTAGTAGCCGCACGGAAACAGGAATTTCTAGCATGTACTACAACAATATCGGTTGCATATATTACCAACTTGGGAAGCATCACACTTCAGGTGTATTCTTTTCCAAGGCCCTAAATAGCAGCTCACTCATACGGAAGGAAAAACCTCTGAATCTCATGACTTTTTCTCAGGATAAATCCCTTTATATAACTTATAATTGTGGTGTGCATCAGTTGACTTGTGGGAAACCTTTCCAAGCTGCTCGATGCTTCAAGATGGCCAGTCTAATTTTTAACAATAGACCTGTTTTATGGCTACGAATTGCAGAGTGTTGTATAATGGCACTAGAGAAGGGACTAATCCAATCCAATCCCTCTGCATCTGACAGATCTGATATCATGGTTAATGTTATTGGAAAGGGAAAATGGAGACAACTTGCAGTAAAAAATGGAATCTCGACCAATGATGAGCAGGAATTTGTTCGAAAGGAAGATTTGTTTTCTGTTGACAGCAAACAGCCTGATCTCTCAATGTCTCTTGCCCGACAGTGTCTTGTCAATGCGTTGCATTTACTGGAATCTTCCAAGGCAAATTTTACTAGCCCTAGTTTGTATCCGAGTTTTGAGGAGAATGACTCAAGAGAGACACCATTTTCTCCTAGCACAAATCACAAGAACATAGCTAGTGGTGATCCCAAGACATCTGATGTGGCATCTGGATCAAGTCAGGTTGAGGCAAATGGTGAAATGAAAGAGCAAAAAGGTGGAAGCAGTCAGAATACACTGTTACAGAAATTTGCTTCTGACAATGAAGATATTTGTGCAAAGGAGAACCATATGATAAAGCAAGCAGTATTAGCTGATTTGGCATATGTGGAGCTGGCGATGGGAAATCCCCTGAAGGCCTTGACGATAGCGAGTTCTCTATTAAAACTGCCCCAGTGCTCAAGAATATACACCTTTCTTGGAAGAATGTATGTGGCCGAGGCTTTATGCCTACTTAACCAGCCTAAGGAGGCTGCTGAGCATTTGATCATGTATTTGTCTGGTAATGATTCTGTGGAACTTCCATACAGCCAAGAGGATTGCGAAAAGTGGAGAGTAGAAAAAGTGATAGATTGTGACGAGTCAAATGGTGCCTCGTCACTGGATGAATCGCAATTACTATTTTTCTCCACACCCATAGAGGCTCAGGGAATTCTTTACTCGAACTATGCTGCCAACTATGCATTGCTAGGAGACATCGAAAGGGCCCACCAATTTGTGGTAAAAGCATTATCCGTAATACCTAATTGTAAACAGGCTATTCTTACTGCAATTTATCTGGATCTTAAGCTCGGGAAGGCACAAGAAGCTGTTGCCAAGTTGAAACAGTACACTGGTGTTAGGTATCTCTCTTGCAGTACGAAATTGTAGGGCTGTTCATGAAGGTTGATTAATCATTCAAGCCCGCATCGCACTCTGAGTTAGGAGGTAGGTTCATAATCCTTTCAAAGAGGATTTTGTAACATATATATAGTTCAATTCAGAGAATAAGCTTCATGTTTCAGTTTTTTAGTTCTTCAAATTTAGTTGTAGGTTTTAGTTATTCGTGGTGCAGCATGATTTTGATTAATGTAAATCTCCACCCATGAAGTTCGAGATTTGGGGTGATGTGGATTTAGAGCCTGATTAGTTCAGATTCAACATTATATAGTGGGCAGGAGCTCTTGAGAAGACGAAGACAAAAGCACATCAAATTATCTTATAGAGTTAATTGTTGAGTCATTTTCAATTTAGACTTTTCTTCCAATGTTTCCCCCTTTTTGCCTTGGTAAAAAAAGGTCGAAAGTATTGAAGTGATTTATGCAATTTGTAAGCTCTTGGTCCTTTAATTTGTCCTGGATTTTATAGCTTATATATGAAGGGTTCATTTGGTGAGGATTCTACTGTTGTTTCTACTATTATTTCTCGTAGAAAAGATTCCTGAAGAAGCTTTCTTTTGATAACTTTTTCTAAAATGCTCTTCTAGTCATATAAAACCCTTTAAAATTTTTATTAAAATATGTTAAAAAAATAATATTTTATTTTGGAAGTGGTTTTTGACTTTTAAGTCTTGCCATAATTTCATGTAACTTGAGTAATTCTTGGTAGTTCACCTTTTAATTCACTCATCCTAACCTTTGGTCAAATCTTCCTTTACCTTCATTTGGAACAAGTCCCAAATATGAGTAATGCTCGTAGTCATTTTATATGATAATTTATTATTTAAGGTATTAGTTTGTCGGCTTCAAATGACAAGATGTCATGTGTGATGGTTATTGGCAGTCGTTGACTATGATTAGTACTATCCTGCAATAATAGAGACAAATCTTGTGGGATTTAATGTTGCAAAATGTCCGAATAGGGAGGCAAAAAATACCCATTGGTTACCATTGAAGCAAAGTCAAAAAATAAAATAAAATAATAAATAAATAAAATTAAAAAAGGTTCTTATTTTTTCACATATAGGTATACCAATGGAATGTTTCAATTAGTAAACTATTTGAAGAAGCTTTTATGGACAACATAAAATGATCACCACTACTTAAGACAACGCCTTCATTCGGAAAATTTGATATATTTTCATTATGTTACCAATAAATTCACAGTAGAAAGAAAAATTGTCGACTTAAAAAACTGAGAGTGCAAGTCTTTAAATATCATCGTCTTTCTGTAGTCTTATCATCTATAAAAATATAGTAATAACGAATTTAATAAAAGAACAAATATTTTTCATGCCTCTAGTTTTCAATCTCGTTTAGTATTGTGTGATCGAGCACACCTAACACCTCATAATTGTTTCTTGTATTATTTGATGCTTCCATACACAGACTGATAAAATTATAATAATAGGTATGAAAATTTCAACTGTAAGAGCCCAAATTCCCCCATTAAATTTTTTCTTATTTTAATTTTTAGGGTTACTTAAATTTATTGTCCCCAATCTTTGACCCACGTAGCAATCTTGTCCTTGACCTTTATTTTGTAATATTTCAATCCTTAATTTTTTTTTATAATTATCGGGATTTGTCTTAATGGACAATTTTACCCTTATCTATGATTAACAAGCTAAAATGTTAAGAAGGCATTTACAAAACAGAAAAACATGGGTAAGTTATAACATATCCTGGGTGAGACGTCCAGCTCTTTTATTCTCGTCTAGTAAACAAAAATTAAATACAAGAATAAAAAATAAAGAGAAATGAAATTAATCTTTAACCTACCCATCAAAAACAAAATTGCTAGCGTTGCCGTCTACTGGCTATCATATTTCCTTGGTAAAAATTTTCACATGCCATATATTACTGGACTTTGTGAGACAAGAATTTTTTTTCACTTGTCATATATTACTGAGGAGGATTGGATTCTTGATATGGCTTGAACTTTCCAAATGTATTCTAATCGGGATTGATTTTAAGCATATGAAACAGTTTCAAGGGGTTTTGTGGTAGTGGGAAATAATTCTCTTTGTAGGATAACTGATATTAGTAAGGTTAGAATTAAGATACTTGATGAGACGATCAAAACACTTGGTAAAGTGAGACAGATCTCAGGAGATGTTCAATGAGATTGATTTGGTTGCTTATGCATTGATAACTCAGATGGAGTTAGTTGTGATCGTGGGAATAATTTAAGCCAATTTTTTTTTAATTCAGATGGAGTTGGTTATGAACTTGATGATTTTGTTGTTCGTGATGATTCGAGGAAATTTGGTGCCCAAAGTAATTCTGCTGGTAAATAGTGTTTGAATTTAGTTTACATTTGTTGAATTTGCCCTTAGGATCTTTGTGGAAGAGGTGGAGTAATTTGTTTGGAATGTTATGTTTGGAAATTTTGGAGTTTGTTGAAGATTTAAGTTTTATTCATTGCACTAGAAGGTGAAGGTTTGTTAAAATTTCGGTGTGACCCGAATTCTGTTGTAGAGGTATATTTGGAATTGATTGTTTGTTTTGGGAAAGTATTGAAGAAGTAAAAGACTACAAGGAATTGAAGAAGACAAAAGATGGACTTGGACAGAGAAGTCACGCTCGAGCACTCTAAACAAGACCTTGGAAACTTGTTAGACACTAGCCGGTCGCTCGAGCGACAGTGGCACCGCTCGCTAGCCGCAAGGGTACCGCTAGAGCGGCAGCTTTATCCGAATATTTAGGATTTTGCCATTTGACCAATTTTGGAATTCATATTTCAACTTAAATACTCCGTTATTAATTTTACTCATTGTATTAGAACTTTATCTTATTTTAAACTTTATATTGTACTAATTCTCCTAGTATGTTTGAGATTGTTGTACTATAAATATGTGGTGTATTAGATATATTTGATGGATCCATATTAATTGACAGAGACAAGCAAATAGAGAAATCATGAGAGAATCCCGTGAGATCCATCACAACATATTGTAATTCCTTACTTTTGACATGATGAATACTCCATCTCTGTCTATGGCTTTTTCCTGTATTGGGTTTCTATGTAATTTTGTGTTCTTGTGATTGTTATTTTCATTCTGTCCATTATCTCATCTTTAATATTCATAACAATTTGCTCAATTTCTAATATAGAGTAAGTTTTGTCTTTCATCTCTATCAATGTAAAAATGAATCGAATTAAACCTACTTAAAAATTCGTATCTATCTTCATTATATACATGTACATGACTCTATTTATATTAAAAGTAAGGTTTTAATTTGTTACTCAAGATAAAGGAAGACTATGGGAGATGGAGACACTTCATGCAAAAGTATCACATGAATTACTCAATTTTGTGTGTGGGGGGGTGGTCAGTCACAACTCATAGTGGTGTTTAGTTTGCTGTTAACTTTAGTGCGGCGTTGTGTGGTGTGGTGTGGTGCATGTTATGATGAGGCTTGATGGTTTTTGTAATTTTGTGAATCCGTGATTCATTACATATAGGTCCCTCTTTGGTCAATCTAATTAATTTCTCATCCTTAGTGAAGGATTCAGTATTTTCACGTAGAAAGAGGTGAAAAATGGTAAGGGAACAAAATTCATGTATATATTTAAAAGTTCATAATATCTATATAGATTTTTAAAAAAAATTAAAATGTTGAAGGCTGGTTACAACTCCGTTCCTTTGTAGCTCCGTCTATGCAACAAAGTACAAACACTAATAAAATTCCTCAAAAACAATGTTGTTCGATTGTGGTACTTTACTTTTCCTAGGATTCTATTATGTCGTCATGAGTTAGGCCAACTGATGTAACAAACACGATCACCAAAGTTAGAAATCTCGAACCTCCTAGGGCAAAATTGTGGAATTTTGCCCAAAAATAGAAATCGAACACCATTGTAGGGTCCATAACACCACCAAAAGCAAACTACCTTCAGACGTCACTGCCGAATTCCTCGTCACGCACCCATATGGGCCTCATCGACGTTTGCGCATGGTTGTCAAGCACCATAGTGTGCCTCATGTGCCGCACCACCAGCTCTGTCTCGGCCTGTTGAGTTCAAATATGGTCTCAGTTTTCTCAATTGGCCTCTGGTTTGGCTGAAATATCTCAAAGCAGATTCGAATTTTTAGAGTTTTTGGATAGTTTTCCGAATTCAGTATTTTTGCCGATTTTCTACCTAGTTTTTGCCCCATTTTTTCACATATTTCACTCATCCATAAGTTCTGATACCATTTGTAAGCGAAAATATACTCCAAGATCTTCAATTTGGTGATTTCTGAGCTTAGTTTAAACCAACCAATATCAAACACCAATCAACCCAATTGGCTCAACCGACAACTCTTTCTTTACTTCAGTTGCCCAGTTTACTATACCTATAAATGACACACTCTGGTGGCTGCAATATGTCAGACAATGGAAGAACTCACGCACGAAAAGAGAAAACACAGAAAGCGTCTGTCCTATAAAAAAACACTATTGCACACACAGTTCATCCCCAAAACAAAGGCTTATTTATAGGTTTAGGGATAGGGAAATAAATGGGCCAACACATTAAAACGATCATCCAAGAAGTAAATAGGGCATGATCAATATTAACTAATTAAGTTGTTTCCAATGACCTAAGTTGTTTTCGAGTCAAGCCAACAAATTGATTTGTTGATAATAATTTTACTTATCCGTCGAGGTCTATGAAACTTAATTCAAAAATCATTACCCAAAATTTATTCGGTATCAAAACTCAATGCTTAGATTATCTAAATACTAAAATGACTAAGAGATGTTCGCCTCTCTTTAGAAACTAATGAACTCATCTTTTAAATGTATATTTCATGTATTCTTGAGTCGGACTTTTAAGTACTAAGCTTAAGAATATATCATACAGGTCGATTTATCAACTAGGTTTGAGTTACTTATTATAAATTTATATTCTTAAACCATACTCGAATATTAGCCATTTGTTTTCATTCACGTGTGAGGTCACATGTCAATTTAACGAAAACTTTGAACAGTCTCCATGACTATGAACCATTTGCGCTTACTGTCGAAAGGTTGTAGAGCTTAATGCAAAGAACTAAACGTCCGAACATAAAAGTGTGAAACCGGGTATATTTTGGATTTTGGTAGTGTCCGAGCAATTTATCCAAAAGAAAAATAAGCATAACCACAAAAATGTTTCTCTTAATTCCTTCTTGTTGTTTGCATTGTCTGTACAGGTTTTGTACTATGTTCCAAACTGTTTTAGATTCTCTGCATTGTCTCTAATGAATGGTTCCAATTTTCTCTAAACCTCCTATATAATCTCTAATGAATGGTTCCAATTTTCTCTAAACCTCAGCATGAAATCTATCACCTTGTTTCATTTGGTGGAGAACCAACGATTCAACAATCAAGAGGTAACAATGTATTCAATAATTTGACAACTATTGCTTAAATTCAAAGTGAGCGGACAATTTTATCGATTTTAATTGTTTCAAGGTCAAACTCACTTTATCCTTAAGAGATGAAAATTTAACCCAAAAAAAAAAAAAAACTAGTTATTAGATAATGTGTAGATATTCAATTTAAAGAGTAAAAGGGTGGTATTATTATGTTGGTTGTTATTTATTGAAAAAGTATTCACATATGTATAGTAATGGACCAAATGAAATGGTAAAAAAAACAATTGGTGTGGTCGATGGCAAATTTATGGAAGAAAACTTTATTTCATGTTTTGGTGATTATGTAGTTCATAATAAAACATTGCATATTAGAGTATTGATCTTTTTCGAGTGAACTTAAGTGCTAAGAAAATTTATAGTTTGCAACTCAAACGTCATAAACATTTTGATGGGAACCCAAGTAAATATTTATGTATAGAATAAAAACCGTGAATGCAATTTCCTCTTTTGATGTGTACAGCTTTTCCCGTTGAGAGTGTGTTACTATCGTCAACCAACATATCTTGTTGGTTTGCAAAAACATAATAGAATATAATTTAAACAAATAAAACATTCCATGTGGGCACTTGTAAACATATGATTCGATGTGAAAAATGTTGAGTGATGAGAAAAAAATGTTTCGGACTATGGTACTATCGAGCAACATATCCTATTGTCTTGCAAATACATATTAGTATTTGATGCTACAAAAAATCGCGTCTGCTGATTTTCGAGCTTGACGACTAAGGATGAGTACGAACGAAAATTTCCGATACCTGAAACAAAGGCGTCGAGGTGTGTCCTCGTCACCCCTCCAATGCTTAAATCAGAGAGAGAATATATATGCTGAGATTTATGTTCAAACGTACCTTAATAATGAATTGTGATGATGTATTTATAGAGGTGGATGATATAATCCTAGTAGAATCACAATGTTGAGATTCGTAGGAGTTCTACCATGATTTGAAGTTGCAATTTGTTTGATTCTGTAATTCCCAAGTATTTGGATTAGGATAGAATTCTGGTGATAGAGTCCACTTAGTATCAGGTTTCACAATAATAGAAGGACTTTTCTCCCTGGGGTAGGTCCAGCCTTGACATAGAGTAAAACCCTAATAAATCATGGATTCCCGAGCTCGCGGAGGGTTACTCCCGAGGAGATCATGGAGAATCCCATAAAGTGGACCCTCTCATCCTCGGGGTTGAACCTCGGAATGAACTCCTATATTGTGATCATCACTGGCCCCCGTGCATCTATGCCAGGGGCTCATATCCAAGGATCTGGGATGGGATGCACATCATCATAACGTTGACGACAAACCTCGGGATTAGTATTGAGTGGTCTTTGATGTGGGGTTGAACATCCTTGAAAAAATGACTGCTCGGCCTTGAAAGATGACTGCTTAGTCTTTGAATTGGGCTGGACAGCCTTGGAGAAGGGGCTGCACAGCCTTGAAAATGGACTGTTCACCCTTTTGAATTGGGCTGGACAGCCTTGAAAATGGACTGCTCAGCCTTGAAAATGGGGTTGAACAGCTATGATATATGACTGCTCAGCCTTGAAAAAGGAGTTGAACAGCTTTGAAATATGACTACTCAGCCTTCGAACTGGGGTTGAACAACCATGATATATGATTGCTCAGCCTTGAAGAAGAGGTTGAACAGTCTCGAAGAGGGGGATGAACAACCTTGAAAGACGGCTGCTCAGCCTTCGAAATAGGGTTGAACAGCCTTGAAATTGGCTGCTCAATCTTGAAGAGGGAACTAAACAGCCTTGAAAAATGGCTGCTCAGCCTTCGAAATAGGGGTTGAACAGCCTTGAAATTGGCTGCTCAATCTTGAAGAGGGGATTGAATAGTCTTGAAAGATGGCTGCTCAGCCTTCGAAATAGGGTTGAACGGCCTTGAAAATGGCTACTCAATTTTGAAGAGGGGACTGAACAACCTTAAAAGATGGCTGCTCAGCCTTGAATAGGGGACTGAACAGCCTTGGAAGATGGCTGTTCAGAACATGGTTCGCGACAGCATGACACGTGGCTTTGAGATTCGAGCCAATGATTTCTTCGAGAAAACATATGTTTGCCACATGACAGGATGAAGGGCTAGGATTGAGAGACTCTTGGTCTTCTTCAGAAACCTATAAATACCCCATTGTCCTACCTCATTTGGCACCTTTCTGTCTCACAAAACTCCTCGGACAACCTCGAGCTTTTGTATAACTAAGGTAAGACCTCGAGACTCTTAGGTAATTTTAAGTTTAGTTATTAGAAATGTCTTCTGATATTTCGTTGGGATCTGGCTCAACACCCGAGGATCTAGGCCATTCGATAGTACCTATGGCTGTCCCATTAGACAATAGGCTGGTCATTACGTATCATGAGCTTAGAGGTCGGTACAAAGAGCACAAGGTCATACGTGTAGTGAGGGAGTTTGGGTTGATGTCGAGATGCGATGTTAGGACTCCTGAGCCCGAGGACTACATCCTTAGTGCCCGGGAATGGGAGTTCGTAGTTTTTAGGAAAGCATTGAAGGGAGGGATGAGATGGCCTCTTCATTCCTTCTTTATTGAATTCTTGGTCGAGCATTATATGTGTCATGGACAGCTCGCCCCCAACGCATGGAGGATGGTTATTTACTTTTTTATAGCTTGTAGATTTTTAGGTATAGTTTCCCGACTCGACCTCCTTAGGTTAGTGTTCGAGCTTAAGACACTGTCGGGCTATAACTGTTTTGTTTATATGTCGACCCGAGGACGGTTTAGGATTCCTAAGATGCCGAGCTCCATTAAGGGATGGAAGCAGAAGTATTTCTTCATCTCTAAGATGCCGAGCTCCCTTAAGGGGTGGAAGCAAAAATATTTCTTCGTCCAACCTCAGGACCTCAACCATCCTTTTGGTCCTCGGTGGACTATCCCGAACACGGCTCGATTTAATGAGGGACAAGCTTATTTCGAGGTTTTAGAGAGAGATAGGTAGAGTCTGGAGGACCTCGAGCCTTTATGTCACGATCTTGATGACTTGCTCGGGGACGATATCTCGATCTCGCAAACGTGAAGGAATTGAGGGTAGGTCTAATGCGTCGATCTTTTATTTATTCTTATGAATCTCGACCATTCCTCGAGCTAATACCTTTGTTTAATTTTGCAAAAGAAATGCTTTTTGATCCTTAGGCCTTACATATGGCGGCGAGCCAGAAGTCCAAGGCTCCCCAGAAAAGGGCTCTAGGACAGAAAAAAGGCAAAAAGAGGGCTCGAGAGACCCCTAATGCAAGGAAGGGCTCGGGCGAGTCTTCTTCCCAACCTACTTGAGCTCCATTCGTCGAGCCTAGCCCCTGCACCACGGTTACCGTGGTAAGGACAGCAACCTTGGTCGTCGATCTTGATGACGAAGGTGCTGGGGATGTTGCTCGTGGTGAGAGAGTGAACTACACCCTTTTGCCCGACCTCATCGACAAGTATCGATGCTCCGAGCTCAGGGACAGGGTGAAAGCTCTCCAGTCATTGGCACTGAAGGTAAGCGTATTGATCATGCTCGAGTAACCTCAGTGCATTATCGATCTTTTTCGATACTGACCATTGTTCGTGCTTTTCATGCTTTAAGTGTCGCTCGAGGGATGTCAATGAAGGGTGAGGCTGACACCCAGGAATTGGCCGAGCTAAAGAAGGCTCTGGAAGTCCGAACTCGGCATGTGGCTGAGCTCGAGGTCGAGCGTAGCCAAAACCTAACAAAGATAGCGGAGCTCGAGACTGGCATCCGACAAGCCCGGGACGAGATATGGGTGCCAAAGGATGAAGCCAAGGAGTTAAAGCATGAACTTGAGCAAAAACTGAAAGAATTTGAATCCAAACTTGCTGCGGCTCGAGTTAAGTTGATTGAAGAGTTCAAGAAGTCCAACGAGTTGGCCGCCATCAAAGGAGACTATGCCTTGGGGTCGTATAACTACGCGTTGAAATAGGCCCGAGCATACCTTAGGGCCAACCTTCCTGACATTATTTTCGACCAGCTCCATCCATTACCCGAGGTCACTGACAATCTTGAGCTATCAGTCACTAAAGGGACCATGACAGAGGATGAGACAGAGGCCGAGGATGAGGATGCAGTCGACATGCCCTCGACCCATGATTTAGACTAGGACTCCCTTCCCAATCAAACTTTTTATTTATTTTGTTGCACGTACATTGCCCGAGGTTGGCTTTTATGAATGGTTTTATAGTAGTATCGTTCGATCTCGTTCGAATGTATTGTTCTTCCAACTAATTTGTGTTCTCAAGCTCTTTCAAAAATAAATTTTAGAACTCGAGGAACATTGAGCACTTAAGCTCGAGGATCGTAAAACTCGAACAATGTATTAATGATTTAATTGAGTTATGAACTCGAGGAACATTGAGCTCTCAAGCTCGAGGATCGTATAACTCGAACAATGAAATAATAATTTAATCAAGTTATGAACTCGAGGACATTGAGCTCTCAAGCTCGAGGACCGTATAACTCGAACAATGAAATAATCTTTTATTCCATAAAGTTATGAGCTTGAGGTTTTTAGGTGCTGGCTTGTGGCTAAGCTTAGATGCTTTCTTGTTGGCAAGGCTTCAAGGTACTGGTTAGGGGCAAGGCTTAGATATGCTTGCGCGGGCCAAGTCTTAGAGATGCTTGCGCGGGGCAAGACTTAAAGGTTCTTACTTGGGACAAGGCTTAGATATGCTTGCGCGGGGCAAGACTTTAAGGCGCTTGTCTCGTGGCAAGGATTTAAGGTGCTTGCCCGGGGTAAGATTTAGAGATGGTTACGCGGGACAAGACTTAGAGATGCTTGCGCGGGGCAAGGCTTTAAGGTGCTTGTTCAGGACAAGGCTTTGAGATGCTTGCGCGAAACAACGTTTTAAGGTGCTTGCTCGGGACAATGCTTTAAGGATGCTTGCGCGGGGCAAGGCTTAGAGATGCTTGCGCAGGGCAAGACTTTAAGGTGCTTGCTCGGGGCAAGACTTTAAGGATGCTTGCGCGGGGTAAGGCTTAGAGATGCTTGTGCAGGGCAAGGCTTTAAGGTGCTTGCTCGGGGCAAGGCTTAGAGATGCTTGCGCGCGGCAAGGCTTTAAAGTACTTGCGCGCGGCAAGGCTTTAAGGTGTTTGCGTGGGGCAATGCTTAAAAGCGTTGGAAACTAAGAACATTTTATATGGGATGAAAATCCCGACTAATTATTTCAGAAAACTTATCTTTCCTAAATACCAAACGTGGGGCATGCAAGCCCGACCAATTGAAAAATAAACTAAGCCTGAGGGCATGCAAGCCCGACCAACTGAAAAATAAACTTAGCCCGGGGGCTTGCAAGCCCGACCAGCTATTTGTAATAAATCTTCAGATT
>CAIGRB010053846.1:17849-28410 GCA_903798255.1 Fraxinus quadrangulata | reverse complement strand
TAATAATGATATATGTAGCTTTAAGTGTAATTTTTATGACTATTCAATTGCTTTGATACTTTTTCAATTATCAAAAAAACCTATTATCTTTTATTTTTTAGTAGTTTCAATCATGCTCGTACTTCTAGGTTGTAGTTGTGAATGATACAAGGAAGAAAGTTACTGTTAGGATGATTCCAAGGATAGACTTTCGAGTGATGGCGGAAATTTTTGTAAGATGATTTCTTCCAAACATTCTAAAACAAATTTAGCAACATGGCACATAAGTCTTTTTGTCTGTTTTGTTTATTTTTCTATTGCAATTCACGTTATTTGTATCAACATAAACATGTTTGTGATCATAAATTCTTTATAATTTGTGGCAAAATTAAATATTCATTTTAACTACGTATACTATTAGTTGAATTTTACTAAAACTATACCTAATGCACAAATTATGTTATCTAATTTTATGAATCAAACATCTATCGTACAATTTGAACAAATCTCAATAGAGTTATAATATCACATTCCAATATATATGTGCACAATCAAAATCACTAAAAAAATCTCAACATCTTAGAACATTATTAACAAAATCACTTCTAAAATTATAACAGTCATCGTGCGATGCACGATCTTCCACTAGTATTATTAAAATTGTGTTTTGAGTTCTCTATTAAAGGTTTTTCCTAGATAAGAAATCTTGGCTCCAATGGTGTTTGGAGTAAATCTAATTCCCTTTTTTTCTCAGATTGCTCTAATATGTTTCCATTAAAGATTCAGTTTGCTTTAGTCTCCTTCTTTTAATAGGAGATTTGGCAAGATTAGTGGCGCAAATTTCTTGGAGCAGGTTGATTGTGAAGAGAAACTGAAAAGTGGAACCAAAATAATCGTTCAATTATCCATTTAAAATTAATAGCCTTTCTCTAGGTCAATTAGTTATGTACTTATATATTAACATAATTATCTCTAATTCAGTTATTAAAATATAAGCATGCTATAATTCACAAAATTCATCAATTTCATAGAGTATTATCGTATCTACCTATTATAGGACCCTATATTGTTTATTACCATGTGTTAATTTATACCGAATCAATTCAACAGCGGTGATTTGCTGGTTGGTAGATTCAATTAATGGTTTCGGAAAGGCGATTGTGCTGGGGAAGAACCCTAAAAGGCATTTGATTTGGGGGGTTTTCTAGTTCCTGGGTGGGTCGCCGATGGGTTCTGTCATCTGTTAATCTGAATTTTGCAATTTTTTTTTGTTAGAAAACCTTTTTTTGACAAACACACTTTTTCCACGTAGTTGGCAACTCTATGATTTAGCGCCCATGAATTAGAATAACGTGACACATAACCCATTCCTCATAGCTACGTCAGCAGATTCGCCAATATTTGCAACAATAGTTGAGTTAGTGATGAATGGGATTATTTCTTACAAAGTTTGATGATTAATGAAAAAACTTTTGAATTTCAGTAACCTCATATAAACTTCACACAAAGTTCAGTGTTCATTCAAGTAATTAGCCCACAATAATAAATTTACAAAGGACAATAGAGAAGACACTATTAGGTGCAAAAAGTGCAAATATAGTGCGTATGTCGCACGTGCAATGAATTTTATCGCCTTAAAATAGTCAACCTACATTATTATCAAACTAAAATGATCACTGCCTCCCCTATAAACAGATATTGTTTGGCCATCATTATTTGGTATTATAATTTTTGAAAAAATATATTTATTTTTTTTGGAGCATGAATGGATGAAAAAGAAGGAAAATTTTCAATTTATGTTTAATATTATTTTATTGTAGAATTTGTAGTTGAAAAAAAAGAGAGAGAAAAATGCATTATAATTTTTTTGGGGGCATAGTATCCTTTTTTCCTTCATCTTTTATCTTCCCGGAAATAAACTTTTACACATCAATAACTCTTACAAATATTTTGGATTATGTTCTATTTTTGCAGGACGTTGCACAACATCCTTTAGTTGTCACACTCAGTGGTTATCAAGGAAAGGGGTATTTCCAGTTGGTCTTCTTCTTCTTCTTCACTTTTTTTTCTTTTTTCTTTTTTCTATTTTTTTTTTTTTTTTTTTTTTTTTTTTTTTTTTTTGTATTGAAAATCTTCCCGCAATTTTGAATGTGAATAGCCTCGTGTTCCTTGCTGCTGATGAAGAGTCACTATGGAAGAATATGTTCAGTTTGGAAAACATCAGCGAAGAAAATCTAGATCAGTTCAAAAAGGAATACAAAATGATGATATTTCAAGGAGCAGCCGTGTTTCATAAATCAGTCTCCAAGTCTTGAATTATCAGCTATAATTTTATTTTTTTTTTTTTGGTTGGGTGGGGGGTGGGGTGGGGGCATTATATCGGTCGTTTTAAAGGATATGTGGCATTTTTTGTAGGTCATTTTGAAATGTAGGGCCTAATTTTGCACAATGTATAGGTTTGAAGTTGGTTCATCTGTTGCAACTTATCCTGCAAGAGGACAAATCGTAATAAAGTACCATTTGATGGAGATTGATTATTGATCTTACGTTAATCAAAACTAACTTTAACAAAATATAGACAATTAAGATATGAGTTTTGAGTTTGATTTTCTGTTTAACAACTAAACTAATGCCCGTCTTTTTTACCCAGGATTAGATTGAATTACTTAATTAAAAAGCTTAAACTTTTACAAATAGCCATATGTATATTATTTAAATCTTGTCTTCTGTATATGCAATGGACATACTATTTCTTATTGTTTAGATAGGAAACAAATATTCTCGCCATTCTTCCCTGATTGTCCACGATATTCAGCATATCATATTGATTGTGTTTACCTGTCTAGTTTTCTTGAGTACAGGGTGAAACGATTGTAATTATTTTCTTTCCTTTTCCATTCATTGAACATCTTGTATTTATGTTTGGCCTTGTCCCAAAAATATACACTACTGAATCCAGAAAACCTTCTTCCTTCTTCTTTCTCACAAAATTTTTATGGGATCAGAGTCCTACAGATCTACGCTCTACTCCTGTCTTCACCGCACCAGAGAAAAAAACCAAAAGATGGAACTGTTGACAACAGCACGATGACAGAGAAACAAGACATGGATTCCTTCACCATACACAACTCAGATGTCCCGCGTTTCATTTTTGTTTCCAAAACACTTGAAGGAGACAAAAACTATGAAGTCGAGCATCGCTATGTGAATAGCTCAAAGAGCCAAAATCGTTTCATTTTTGTTTCCACATCACTTGATGGAGACAAAAACTATGAAGTCGAGCATCGTTATGTGAATAGCTCAAAGAGCCAAAAAAAAAAATTGGATTCATTAATGAGAAAATACCAGCATCATCAAAAACTGACCCCAAATTTCCACTGTGGGAACAACGCAATCATATTATCCTGGATATTGAATTCGGTTCAACATAATAATGCAGTGAGCATTATTTATGCAGAAAATGCAAATGAGGTGTGGGATGACCTACGAGATAGGTTTCAACAAAAATGATCCCGAATCTATCAAGTCCGACATGAGATTGTGGAACCAAGGCAGGGACAACAGCTTTATTTTATTTTATTTTATTTATTTATTTTTTTTTTTTTTGGGTACTTCACCAAGATGAAGTCACTTTAGGATAAATTGTCTTCTTATCATGATCAGATTTCTTGCAACTGTGGGGATCTCATGAATCTTACTGAACCTGAAGAGAAAGAAAGAGTCATGCAACCAATTACGGTTATACTCCGGAAAGAAACTGTTAAAACCTTAATTTTGCGAACACTAGAGGTACTCGTCGGAAAGAAACTGTTAAAACCTTAATTTTGCGAACACTAGAAAGTGTAAATTAAGGTAACAAAATTTTGTGGTCTTCTTTGGACGACCCTTGCCTTCTCTATAGAGGGGGCTTGGTCAGATAAACTCATAATGATGAACGAGTAACATACAAGAATAAGAAGACCTCAAAGTGAATTTCTAGTTTTTTTTTTCCCATGAAATGAAGGGCCTTTTATAGGACAAAATTCATGTCTTGTGTATCCTCTTCCATTAATTTAATTAATGTAACTCAATTCAGTCCACCAAATAAACATGGATAGGTACAATCGAATTCAAATTTATATATTTTTTCATTAAAAAAAGCAAGAACAACCTTGTCAAATTTGGACACTACTAATGTGGATATTCCCGTGCGAAAAAATAAAGGTGACAATAAAGAAAGCTTATGCTTGCACGTAATTTGCACAAACTCTACAATGTTCAGCAAGTAATATTTGATATTTATTATATTCACGTTTAAGGTTTTACGATCAGATTTTCTCCTTATGTACCAGTTTTTGAATTTATAATGCACGTAATTAGCACGTACTAGGTACAATATTCTGCAAGTACTTCATGATGTTTTAATACTTAACCAACAGTTACGGCTCCACCATCCTTGGATTTCTTAAAAAGAAATCTTAAATTAGCATTAAAAGGTCAAACAAATGCTTCATATATATGCAGAATCACACAACTGCTTCAAAGGAACCTGTATATCTTACGTTGGAAACAGACAAGCTCATGAAAAGAAGTTGCGAAAAGAGCTTGAGAAACAAGATACTAAGGCAAAAGAGGGAAGAGCATATAATTGAAGGAAATGGAGAGGCAAGATGTTAAAGACGGATAGGAGAAGAAAGAACAGAAGATGCACAAAGTGAAATTCAACGTAAGGTAAGGTGTGAAATGAAATAGAGGAAGAAAGTTAAGCAAAAGGAGCTTTTGCGAGCAGGGAGAGGAAACAGAAAGGAGCGTTTCCGGGAGAAGGAATCAGCAAGACAAAAAGCTGCAGTGATAAGAGCTAATAGAGGACGAACGCCTAGAACTAATGGAATTATCTGCTTCAAGGAAAGGATTACCTTCAGTTGTTTCTCTTAATTATCACATCATGCAGAATTTCTAGTCATTTTGATGTTGAGAAGATATAGTTTCCACACTTCAAAATTCTATGGATGTAAAAGAAAACAAGGCGAGGCTGGGATGACATCCCCAATCTCTCTTCTTGTTGGAGATTTTAAAGCCTTCGAGTTGATTTTCTCTGGCTAGGATGGGCGGTGATCCCCATTCCCCGTCTCATTTATTTCTTTCTATTTTTTATCTTTTATCGCTTGAGTCAACACTAAGGCTCTTCTATAGCTTTACATTGATTCTCCCCCCATCTTCAAACCACTAAGAAGATACTATGTAATTTTGTTTAATATTACTTAAAAAAAGATGCTTTATGATTTGCATGTTAATGGGAAATGTTTAGTATTGATTCTATTGAACTATATTAGAAAGAAAAAAAATCTTAAATATTATGATGGTCAATTCTAAGTCGTTATTCGGGCTCCATTTTACTTTTTAATACATTTTTCACTTTATTCTTTTCAATCATACGTTCTTCAATAAAATAATATTACATGTAAATTCAAAACTTTTCTTTCTTTTTTAACCGCACATTCTCTATTTTTCCCAAAACCTCGTTAAAATGGAGCCCAAACAAGAGCTAAATATATTGTAATATATAGTTTTTATCTCTCTAAATGTGGAGAAGCTATAGTGTCGCACTGTAAAACGGTTCAGCATCTGAGAATGCAGATGCAATTGGAGGCTTATTGATTCAAAGGAGGCATTTGTTGCTCTTTTTACATCTCTGGATACTCATGGGCCTAGAGATTCTCATTTGCATGTTATGTAGCAAAAGATTGAGGTTTCCTTCAAGGAATGTGTTCAAAGGAATAAAGATTGTCGAACACGTTGGATCAAGATGGAAAAAGAACTAGAAATGAAGCTATTTAAGTAAATTCAAGCATTTCGTGCAGTGCAGGTGTTGAGAGTCCTAGCAGGGCAGTGTGCGTGCATAAATGTTGATAAACTGTGAAGGAATGAAACAGAAACAAAAAAATGAAAATTTTCTTTCAAGGAGATCCAAAGAGCTCCAGATTTGGATGTGGAAAGAGTACTTCAATTCATCTATTCTATGGCCCACGCACACAGAAAGGAAGGTGCTCACCTCTGCTTTGAAATATCTTCTTCAATATTTATAATTCTACAGATGGCCTTTGCCTTTGATGCTGTTAGAAAAACATCATATTTTAAATCTTGAAATTATAATCAGTCTAGTCAATAATACTTTTGCGGCAGTGCACCATTAAAGAGCATTGAAGAAAACCTTAGAATAGTTACTTGGTCAAGTCGAGCTTTAGGAAAATAGTTTTGACTATACATGGAACCTGAAGCTCGTTAAATGAGTTAGATTATATGGCTAGCTAGCATAAATTGGATCAGAAATTATCCTTAGTAATCATATTTACAGCAGAAATATTACTGAAAATGTGTTTTAAGTTCTCTACTGTAGGTTTTCCCAGATTTACCTTAAGGGATCTTGGCTTTTTGGAGTAAATCTAACTCCCTTCAGTCTGCTTTATCACTAGTCATCGGAGATTTAGCAAAGACCAGTTGTGCAAATTTCTTGAACATGTTAATTGTGTAGAGAAACTGAAAAGCAACCCAAAAAATTGTTTCAAACTCGTTTCCTCAGTCAAATTGAACGACTTGACTAAAAAATTTAAACTATTACAAATAGCTACATATATATTATTTAAATCTGGTTTTCAACACGTACAATAGAAATACTATTTCTTACTTCACCAGAATAAAAATATAGGTGACCTTATATTTTCTGGTGAAAGCAAGCTTGGAAGGACCAAGAATCTACACTTTCACTTCAAGCGGCTAGAGATATTATTGTTCCATAAACACAAGTCATGAGAAATTTTTGAGATTCAAATGCAGCAAATATGATTGCAATGCTTTACCAAACAATGAAATAACCATAGTGAGGCAGAGATTTTTTTTAGACATCAATCAAGGTTCAGTTTGCTTTAGCCCTTTTTGTCATAAGAGATTTGGCAAGACCTGTAGCACAAACTTCCTTGAGCAAGTTAATTGTGAAGCCAAAGCTGAAATTAAAAGCAGAACCAAAATATTGTTTCAAACTTGTCTACTTTACTGACGATCAGATTGAACCCGCTGATTAAAAAGCTTAAACTATTATAGATGGCCACATGTATCTTATTAATATAGTCTTCAACAAGTGCAACAAACATACTACTTACTTTACCAGCTAGGCTTTGGTAATTAATTATTTTTAATTGGCAATACCCATGGTTAGAGGGATGTTCTAGCCTATAATTACTCTTTCCATTGCAGTAAAAGATAGATTCGAAATGTATTTTATTGAGCATTTGGCTTCTTAAGAAGAAGGATTTCTTCTTGTTCTTTACTCTTATCTCATTGGTGGATTCCTTTGAGTGGCGAGTTGATCTTTCATTGTGTGTTTTAACCAGCCAACGGCAACTTGCCAAAAAATTTATATATTTTTTTTTTGCACAATTTATAATCTATTACCCAAATGAAGTATTATAATTTACAATCTTTTTTAATAAAAAAATTGTAGTCAAACATATAACATTATATATTTATATATATAATTTAAATTTTTTTTAGTCTATCGTGTCTTTTATCCAACATACCAAACATCCCATCAACGTTTAGTATTTTAGGACTTCTTTTCTCATTTTTATATGGAATAATGTAATGCACATAATCACCAAAACATGATACAATCTTCTGCAAGTGATGTTCGAGACTTATAGTACGACCACCCAACAGCAAATCCTGGCTCCACAATCCTAGACTACGAATTGTAGAACTAGAAGTTTCGACTTGTCAATAAATGGTCAAATGAATATCTCATACAGATGCAGAATCACAAAAATGCTGCACAGGAGACTGCATGCATTACGTATGAGCATATCATATGATGCTGAAAGGTTTCCCTTTGATGTTCCATAAGTGAGATGTCAAAATTAAGTTGTCAACCAGTTCAAGAGAGACACCAATTCAAAACTGATAAAAGAAGAACAATTCTTGTAAGATGCAGAATACGAAGCTTCAAAGTTTTAAAAAAAAAAAAGGAGTCTTTCAAGCAAATTGGATGTGGAACCAATCAACTTTCCGGTTTCAAATATACATTTATTTTTTAGCTTTTTTTATGGAACAATTACAACTTATCTTGTAACCAAGGGTCCAAGAGTAACAAACTTAATTTTCATATCAATCGAGCAAAGAATCAAAGTCCTCTACGCATCAAATAAACCACTAATTTCAACAAATCAATTTTGAACAAATCTATTCTATTATCTATCATGCTAAATAGTTAGCAAAAAATATAAAATAATTAGGTATTTAGAACTCCACTCCAGATTTCACTTATTAGTAAAGGACAACAGCAGCAGACCTCCAAACTGACCAAACTTGACCAAAGAGCGTCATGAAAGCCCTTGAACATATATGTACATGTATTTGTGTGTCTCTGTGTGTGAGTTCATATTTTGAAGACAAACTTTAAATAAATATGAGTGCCACCTCCCTAACATCTTAAACTTTTAAATGAGGTGGTTCGATATATTCTGGTTTAAATTTCATTGCCACTTTTATAAAAAATTTAAACTTATCCAGCACGAGATGGTGTATGCTGACAGTCTTTAACTATATATATATACAACAATGTTTTAGATAAGGTGTTTCAATATACACATGCACACACATAATTGAAAGCTGAATCCACAATTGTCCACAAAGCACAGAGGCTAAGCCACAAAAAGTTACATCAAACCAATCTTTTTACAGGCCCTAGTCCAAGGATTGCTAACACTTAACATAGCATGTTTCATACACTCCAGAGTAATTAAAAAGCAGTTCTTCAATGCTTCAGATCTTCTTCAGCTGGTTTAAATAGTAGTTAATGAATGATTTACCATTTGAAACGTTTGGGTGCAAAGGTGGAGAATTGTCTTCAACTATCCAAATTTTGTTCTTCGCAAATTCATTTTGATCGAGTGGGCATCTATTTCCAAACTGATGCACCATTAACACATACATCAACAGAATTCGAATCATCATTAGTGTATTTTAAATTGTAACGAAATAATCATTCTCGTGCCTTGGGGAACAAATAGTGATTCCTCCATGCATCTTCAGAGGCTTAAAGATGGCTTTAAAAATGTGGGGTCCATACAAAATATTTTGTTTCCAAAAACAAACCAGCAAATGAAGAATTCTCCATCAAATAATAACTGACATACAAAAGATGCAAAGGGCATACAATTTCTTACTATACCAAAATTAAAACATGTGGAGAATTGGATTGTACCAGACACTGTAATGAATCAAAAAGTTAAAATTTTAATATTATTGCCTTGTCACATCCAAGATGCATACCAAACATGCACTTAGCAATATGTCTATCCAGTAGAGCGCACAATATGTGCGGAGTGATTCTTTTTGTTATTTGAAGAGAGAAAACAGCAAGTAGACATATAGTTAAGAAACCACCAATAAGATACAGAAGTGTTCCATTGTAAGACAATTCCAACAACCATGAATACATTGAGCTACTCAGAAGTTTCAAGAGGCTCCATAAAAGGATTTAAATCATTTGTCTTTTGTAAATTTGGCTGTATCGATCTTGTCCATCTATAATTCTTTAGCCCCTGTTTGGCCGCCATTTCTAAAAGCTGATTTTCAATCATACATTTTATGGGATCCACAACTTTTATCAACTTTTCAACAATTTTATTAATTTTTATCAAAATCTATTAAAAATCTAATTGTTATCTAAACCAAACAAGGCTTAATAGTGTTAGTCAGTGGCAGCATTTTTATCACATCTTAATTTATAATACATTTGGATACAAGGATAATGACAACGAAGTTCATTATAGCTCATCTTTCCGTGCTATATTTTCCTTGAATTGCTTGTCAGGATCCTAAAAGGCCTAGAAATATTCAGAAACGAAACTAAATACTGAAAATAGTATTTAGCAGCAGTTTTAAATTGCTTGTCGTAAAGTCCCAACAAAGAAAAGTATGGAATAGTTTGAGAAAGATACGGTTTGAAATCCCAGCAATAAAATTGACAATAAGAATGATTTTAAGAAATTCCAATGCCAAGCTATGCTGATCTAAATCTCTACTAGACTCCTACAAAATCAGATGAGGCAAATTTCTAGTAGTCGTAGTGACTCAAATTCCAAATGCGCAACATATTTTATCTATGATAACCATTTGTTCCGACCTTTTTGCCCTTTTCACGGCTAAGCATTAATCACACATCAAAATAGCACATTTGTTATCCCCACCCCCAAAAAAATCTTTCAGTCGTTTTTGTATTCATTTGAACGTGTGTATATCTATCGAGCCTCTAATATCTCATAACTATTTGTAAAAATCTCAATCAACAGTCAAGAGATCTGGCAACTGACACAAAAATGACAAGCTCCAAAAAGCTAAAACTTCTCTAATGAACAGGAAAAAAAGCCAAATTTCTCATTTCTTATCATATCCGAATTGTAAGTGTTATGCCCTAAGTCCAATCAACTTGGGACATAAACACTTTAAAATATATATATAATCGATATATTTTAATGGCAATATTTATTATTTAATTGAATTTATATTCTAATAAATTAAATAATAGAATCCGTAGATTCAAGTCTTG
>CAIGRB010053846.1:0-10346 GCA_903798255.1 Fraxinus quadrangulata | reverse complement strand
CGCTCTCAACCTGCGTACTAAGCCCTTCAAAAATTTTCCTATTTCTTGCCATCCAAATATGATACACGGTGCTAGCAAGAGCAATTTTCTTCGACTTACTTTGCCATGTAGACCCCCGGGCTTCCTTTTTCATCCATTTCAAGGCACTTGGAATTGTTGACATGGACCGTGTAATCCCAAGCCATCTTCGTACATGATTCCAAATAGAAGCACAAAAATGACATTCGAAAAAAAGGTGTTGTACCGTTTCAACATTTTCATCACAAAAGCAACAATTTTTATCAATATCTAAGAACATCAATTTATCCTTAGTAAGTAGTTTGGCTTGTGCTCCGAGCCAAAGAATAAAAGCATGTTTTGCAGTTGTTCAAGTTTGATTTCTTGATTGTGCTAGAGGTGGACAGGGGACAGACCAAAGGGGACATGTTTCCTATGTGTTTGTTAAATCATTTTGACTTTGTATTTAGTGCATGAACTTCAACAAATTGATTCATAATTTTTCGAGTTTAATTAAAAATTTCTTATTCAAAATTTAAATATCTCATGCTCTAATATTGGTGTTGTAAAATAATTAAATTTTATTCATATATAAAGCAATTTTTTAATCCTCCAATAAATTATTTGTGGTCTCCTAGGTAAGATACTATAAATCACTTTGGCAGTTCAGTGGGGGGTTCTTGAACCTTGGCTAGTTTGGGGTACAACCCGCAATTTACCGATCTATGTGATGAGGGGTCGGATCAGAGATCCCAGGATTAGCCCCTGAAGAAGGACGCCTGGATATAAAAAAAATAAAAATAAAAATAAAGCAAATGTATTTTGGGTTAAACAAGGGGGGGGAAGGGAAGCAATAAAAATAGGTTGGATATCACGTGCCAAGAAGATCCCAAGAAGTTAGGGCAAGAATGACAAAAATCATGTATCAAAGGGAGAAATAAACATAGAATTCACCATATTGCTTGTTGCTATTTGAGGAGGAAATAGGAATGTTACAATTATACATGCCAAAACAGTGTAGTTCAAATGTATTTGTTTAAATCCATATTAATAATTATTTGTCCCCTAATAATGAACATAGATGAAAGGTACTTAGATCAAGAATATGAACTTTGATCTAAAAGTTTCACTTATTATACAAATTATTAATAATATTTGCAACTAATAAAAAAATCATTAACTATCATATGTTGATCTAAGAGTTTCGAACCGTCTTGTTTGAAACTTTGAGTAAGAATCAACGGAAGATTCCAATACATTTCAACAGAAGTTCACACAAATTACGAGAAGATTGATGGTGACACACCTCATACTTTCTTGTTGAGATTTATTTACTCAGAATCAAAATCTTGTTAAGATTTGAAGCTTAAGTTTACGTTGCAACAAATTAAGGAAGAAGACAACTTCTTTGGCATCGGATTAGTCTGCAGAAATGTTAAGGTGTTATGGTTGCTGCCGTTTCCAAATCTATTGCTTCTTGCATTGATTCGCAAGCGGGCGAATGCCTAGCTATCTTGGAAGGCATGAAATTTGCACTGGCTCAAGGCCTCGCCATCTCATTAATGAAGTCACAATCAGGGGCAGACTTAATTCAGGCTCAGCATAGGCATCTGCCTGCATTGAACTTTGAACCACCCCAGCCACATTTTCTGAACATGTAGCATTATAAATCCATGTACATGGTTGGCTATGGTTTCTTCTTGAGGACATCGCAGGAACCTTAATGTTCTTTCAGAGCCAGTTTATTGCGAAGCAAAAACGTCTCATGAAGATTCACAATTTTGATATTAACAAGTATAGTGAACTCAAAAAAAGTTTGTTATCCTAGTTCATTGATCCCTAAGGAAAGTGATGTATCATTTAGTATTTCATTTGGTGATATTCAGAGACATGATTTTTGAGTTATGAGAAAAGAAGAGTAACATAGTTTTTACTCTCTTTATTCACCCTTATATATTATACAATATTTCTCTGCGAAGCCTATTCTTCTTTACCTATGCACCCTCTTGCTTTGTACGGAGCCTATCTTCTTTGGTCTTCCTGATTGCTTCTTTGGAGTTGGAGGGAATATTTTGTTTTCAAATCTCTGTCTGTCGCTTAAGCTGAACTTTAGAGGAAAATTTCTGGGTCAGCCCCTAGTCACAATAACGAATGCAGCTACATGAGCATTTTCTAATTATTGTAATGCAAGTGTGGTTGGATAGACAACATTCCATCCTTTACCATCTCGTCCTAACCATTCAAGCAAAAACTGGGAAAATTGTATTAATATGTACATTCATTCTGTTGATCAGGCACATTACAAAAGCTGCAGAGAATAACATCCGAGAAAAACCCCGAAAAAAAATTAACCTTAACATACTTCCACGCTTAAAATGGTAAAAGAGTACAACAAACACCCGGCTTCTCGATAGCCAAGGATGTAACATAGTACAGTAGTATAAGCTTCTTGCACAATTACACAATCCCACACTAAATACAGTTCCTAAGTCGATTCCAATATACATTAACTATCTGTAGCATCCCGACACGCTGAACTTAAAAATGCATTCCAGGTTCGTCGAGGTTGTTGAAATCACGACAGAGTGAAATTAGACTCAAGTTCTTTTTTAAGTACTTCGCAATCAAGATCAAAAACTACAGTTAGACGTAATTTTGGACATAATTATGCCAAAAATACATGATTAACTAGTCAAGGAGAAAGGATTATTATGTGTACAGATTCTATCAGCTGGCAGCCACAGCATCAGTCCTCGGGCTAGTATCAAGAAGCTGACGAAGCTTTGTTCCCGAGCTTCTATTCTCGTAAGTATCGTCTTCGTTCTTCCCGTCAGCATTATTAACTCTAGCGAGTAAATTTGCCGTGCCAATTGGTTTCAGCCTCTGATCATCAATTTTGTGTATACTTACCTCTGTTTGGCCTAGTTGTCCATCTTTTAGTTTCTCCTGTGAATTGTAAGCCATTTTATCATGCAAAAGCTATTAAATATAAGACGAAAGTAAGAAGAGATGATCAAAATGAAATATCAGTACCATCAATGTAGTGTTCTCGATCTTCAGTTTATCCGAGTTTTCCATTAATTTAGTAATCTCGGATTTGAGCATAAAATTTTCAGTAGTTAGCATTTCAACCTTCACAGCTAGTTCCCCAGCCTCAGCCTGAGCAAGGAAGAGTAAGCTACGGATTAGAGAAAAATAAGCCGAAGGAAAAATGTGAAAAAAAAGTCGGTTATTTTCAACTTTGACCATTAAAAGTATTATATTTATTTAAAACTAACTATTTATTTATAAGCGAATATTTTAAGCTTAGCCAAACATGATTACTCGGATACTACTCATACCTGTTTCCTCAACCTTGATCTTCTAGCAGATTCTCGATTAGACTGTTTCCTTCGCTCTCGCTTCAGATCCCGCTCATTCTGCACAGGCAAATTGAAAAGGCGTGTCAAGAATTGAGATTAAAAATCTATATCCATTCTTGAAACTATTTTTTCGGGCACTCTAACTGATAGATTACAGTATGTACATCACAAAGCCAAATCAACTCTAGAAAGGTTTTCGAGCATCACAAAGCCAAATCATGATTGCGCACATAATGGAAACAGAGTAATGAGAGATATTCAGAACTTACATGCAGCCAGGCTTCATTTGTCTTGAGTGGTTGTGGCAATTTAGCTGCAACAGACTTCACATTTGTGTTAGAAAGATCTTTGAGTTCTAGTGCTGTGGAGACGTTTGCTGTAGCCTTTTCAGGCACGACCATATCCATTGTACTGTTACGTGAATGAGCACTGCCCTCTAAAGCTATCAGATGGTTAAAACATAAGACTAAATTAGCACAAGAAGATTCAGCTTGCGGGAATGCGAGTAACATCTCCGTTTTTTAGAGAACTTCAACTAACAGGTTACAAAACAAAACGATGAGCTCATTTAGATTTATCTTATCTTCAGTAGATCATCAAATTTGGTAGCATAAAAAATCAAATCTAGCTGTGAGGACTAAAAAACTAAGAGATCTTTTAAAAATCACCAAAATTGTAAGGTAAGTTCACCACAAAAAACACACAACACAATTTCAAATAAGAGTTGGAAGTTATGATCATAATTTGGCATGAAAGTTTTCTAATTCCGATTGTAGGACAAGAAAGAAAGCTTACCATTGTTAGGAGTTCCCTCCCGACTTCTTTTCTTTCCGTTCAGACCAACCTAGAAAATGATACAAGAATAATGGTATAGTTAAATATATTTGAACTAGTACGAACACAAAAAAAAACGAGAACTCATTTACCAGATCATTTAGTACATTAAAGAGATCCTTACCCTTGCAGTAATCCCATTACTTCCATCACTAGAATCTTCAGTTTCCCCACTGTTCATAAGCAATAAAATCGACAATCAGTCAATAACATCGAAATAAGCATGAACCACGAGGAGTTCGTTTCTTCTACAAAAAGGACAGATGGTCAGTTATTCATGAAAGCAATTGCCAAGTCAATACATATCAACAAACCTTTTTGAAAATCTAGGGTTAGATCCACCTTCAGCACCGTCAGAGTCATCATTGCTATTGCCTATTGACATTGCAAGCCCATTAAATTCTTTCAACTTCTTCACCATACTTCCGTCTGTATTGTCAGATGACTTGGCCTGTGCATCCACGCTCAAAGGAGTACCACACTATACAAGAACATGACTATCGATGAGATCCTGTTCTTAAGAATGATACGGCCCGAGTTGAAATATCAAGGAACTTATTGAAGTTTGATAAAGGTGGAACTTACTAGAGGAACTCCAGGATGCGCATAAATGCCGCCATGTGCATAGAATGCCGCGTATGGATGCCCATAAGGTGGCATCATAGCCTGGAAAAAATGGCTTTTTCTATGCTTAAACATTTCGAAATTGGGCAGCTTATTTATCCAGGATGAAGAATCAAACAGAAACCCTTATGCTACCTTAAAAGATTGGGTAATACCTGTGGTGGTGGTCCCCACATATAGGACGGAGGCACGTGACCAGGAGTAACGGCCGAGTTTAGATATGGTGGTACAGCAAGTCGAGGACCATAGTAAGCCTGGAGATTAAACTAGCCAATAATGAGCATCGACAAGCCCTTAATGTTAACGAGAACTCTATTTTGACTTCTTGACTATAGGAAGAAAGCTTATAAACAGAGTGAATAACCTGCATCTTTGCCCAATCAGGGAATGCGTGCATATTAGGCTGGTCCTGTCAAAGAGATAAGCATATTACACCGACTCAGAAATGACCTTATAAATTATTTTTGTAACTATGTGCTCAAATTACTGTGCATATTATTTTTTGCCTACCATTGCAGGCGGGGATGATTTATCCGGCTTAGAAGGCTTCCCGTCTTCACCGTTTCCCATGATAACATACAAAGTGCAGTCCTTTATTCAATTAGTAACTCAAAAAAGATCTTTTGATCTTCGACTCAAAAAAAACTGCATAAACAAGTTTAGATCAAATACTGGGAATATGCAGAAAGCAGGCATAGATAACTAAAGTGGAAGTACAATAAAGCCAAAATGGGAAAAGACGCAGGCTGAAAATGAAATAGCTATGCGAGCACAAACGAAAAAATTCCACAAGTAGCCACTTCAAGCCAACTTAATATTGATCGTGTTAAAAATTCGATACGATGAGATAAACAAAACTTCAGCTACTACGTTTAATTCACTAGAAATTATACGTTTAGTCCATTATGATTTTTCTCTCAAAAAACAAAAAATAGTTCTTCGTGTGATAGTCTTGTAAGTCTAAGGAAAAGACACAATCTTGATGTTAAATATCCGACATGAACCCAATATTAATGCTATATCTATTTCCGGCCGTCCCAAAAGCAGGGATTGTTATTAGGAAAAAAATATCAAATATAGTTGCTCTAAACAACAGACAACAACCAGAAACATTAAGATCAGCAATCCATAGGAGATTAAAATCAAACTTTTAGTATATTTTAATAAAAGTTGATGAAAGTTGGTTGAAAAGTTAAAGGTCTATGGTTAAAATTTAAGACTAAAATCTGAATTTTAATTTCTGCCAAACAGAAGCTAAGTCTTATTCTCAATTAATTCAAGATCAGCCGTCTAAATTAAGCCTTATTCTGGACAAATTTTAGATCTGCTACGTAATTAAATATGATTATTTTCAAGATAACTTAAAATTGATCCCACCTTTCATCCACCATATCAAGAGGGCACAGAAGCCATGGGGCGCACTCTAGTATTTTCACATCCCCAACCAAAACCAAATAATGTAATTTCCAACACAGAAAAGTTTAACTACAATTCAGAATTGAGCAAGAAAACATGAAAGAGAACGAAAAACACGTCAAATTTCATCTTACCTTAAATAATTCGAAGTCCAAAAACTTGATTATGAAGAAAAGTTATAAGTCCGAGATTCAGAAAGTGCCGTTCTAAACTCCTTGCATTTCTCTCTCAGAGAACGACAGAGAACAAGAGAGCTTTTTTCCCAGTCTTCAGACTGTGATGAGAGAGAGAGGTGCAACGATCCTAGTCATTGAACACGTGTTCGTATAAATAAGGGTTCACATGTTCGGTGAAAAGATGTTGAACTTTATGACCTGTTTGATTTTAATATTTTGATAAGTTATTTTACGAAAATTAATTTTTTTTTAAATGTGTACTTTAATGTAGAAAAAGTAATAAATTAATATAAAAAATTATTTTATTGAAATAATATACTATTAAAAATAAATTTGAAAAAATAAAATCAAACAAGGGCGATAACTCTAATAGGTAATTAGGATTCATTAATGACACATGTCACTTTTTGAGCTTAGTGAAGTAATTGGAGGCATCTTAGTTAATTTATGCTTCTATTTATATTTACTTTTTCCAAGTGTTATTTCAAAATAATAATAATAATTTCAATTCAATTCAATCCAATCTTCAAAGAAGCATCACCAACCCCAATAAATGCGATGGCAAAAGCGCTATGGATGAAACCACGAACGATCTTGTGAGAACTAGACCTTCCATTTTTATAAAACTTATCGACTCAATTTTAAGGAGAAAAAAGAAAGAAACTAGACACTTTCTCAGTCTTAGCTCACATTTATGACAAGGTTATTGGATTGGATTGAACTACTACCAAACTTGTCAATACTATAAACGTCACGATTTGAATGGATATGTCCACACTTATTAGAGCCACATTATTTTTTTATTCACATTATTCTACTCATTTTCAACCCCTCATTCTTCAATAAAATAATATTTTTCATTACATTAATAATTTTTTCTTTTTTTCAACCGCACATTCTCTATCAATTTACTATTCCAAAATATATTTTTCAAAAACAATGTGGCTCAAACACACCCTTAATGTGTCATGTTATTAACAAATATAAATTATTTATAATAATTATTTAATGTATGCGTATATTTTTTAAAAATATAAATAATTTTCAATTAATTATATTTTTAGAAGTTGTGTGAAAATAAAAGGAATAATGGTATTCAATCGGGGTTAAACCCCTGATCGATAACCATTATTTTAAAATTCTTTATTCTACAATTTTATTTTTAAATACATATTTACGTAATGAAATATTATGTACGTCAGCTCAAAAAAAAATTTACTTTTTAATTATATATTCTTTAATAAATCACTATTTAAAACTTTATTTTCGTAAAATAATGATCATCGGGCAACCGGTGAGCTGGCACGTGAAAATGCGTAACAGATATATTTATAAATAATGTTATGTTTATTTATTTATCCTTGTGTCAACCTTTACCATACACGTGTTTGTTGATGGCTCGATCTACGCGGATTCTTGTTGGCCAACTAATAGCGCCAGTGGCCAGAGCGTCATGTGGCTGACGTGTTCTTTGTTTTGAAAATTATTCTTAAATGGAATTGATTAATCTTTCAAATCCAGAATGGGTTACCCACGGTTCTGCTCTTTTAAGGTCTGTTTGGCAACTCAGCTTGCATACAAATCACACAATTTGGTCAAGCTTAAAAATTATTTTATATGTGTGTGTGTGTATTTTAGAGTATGGAGTGAAGGGTTCGATTTGGTAGTGTTCTATTGAAGCGAGTACTAGAACTTAGAAATTTAGGGCATCTTCTCTTTACCATCTTCAAACTGTTTTCTACCGTTCCAATGCACTATAATCTGGAAAAGTAATGAATTTTTTTATTTTTTATTTTATATCAATTAGACACTGTAAATAATTGGGCTCTAAGATATTAGACTATTTTACTTTAATAGATTAATCTTTCTGAAATGCAGGTCTAAACCTAAAGAAGTGGTATCTGGCTCCAAAGTGACCCGGAATGAATTCGAAGGTATAATGGAACTAAGTTGGCGCGGCTCGAGTTGAATGATTTTGAGTGGGAGAAAATTCGTAGTTGACTCTCACAATAGTTACATCATATAAAGTAATGGTCCATAATACGAAAGAAGAGTTGGGTCTTTACTGAAAAAGAAGGAAAATTTATTGATGTGATGAAAAATATTATTTTATTGAAAAATGTATAGTTAAAAATAAGTAGAAAAATGAAAATGAGAATTTGACACAAACGGGGACATATAGTAAATGATAATTTATAAGAAATTAACAAGCATTGTCTATCCTTTTAAACTATTGAGGTAAAACATCAAATATTCTTACATTATAATGAATCATATCAATTGGTGAAACTCAATGTTTTAATTTATTTAGTTCATATTTGGTTCCGTCAAGAAGATTGATTAAAATTGAAGTTAAAATCAACAATTACGTATACATATATTTCATATGACGTACAATTTTTTAATTATACATTCTATTAAAATATATTAAAATTTTGATTTTTACCCCCCCCCCCAATAAAAAAAAGGCTAAATTTAAAAAGCATTTCAAGAAATTTTCAAATCCCTAAAAGTAACCAACCTACACATAAATTCAACGACTTTGATGCATATTGAAGTTTCCACCAACGCTTTCTGACGCGGAAAAGCACTATCTGTATCATTGCCACGTCATTTCTCCACCGTTTCTTGTCTATTCCTTATTCCCAAACACTCTCCTAGCCAATTGGACACGTGTCCTCTTAGGGCCTACTCACTCTAACTAAAAGATATGTTAAACTAATCGAACCCGGGCCTACTCCTGACTCGATTGATAAGGACCTGTTTGATAAGAAGGATAAGCCGGCAGGTCGGTAAAACTTCTTTTTTACGTTAAAATCGTGTCGAACGCTTACTTTTCTTTTTCTTTTTTTTTTTTAAAACAATTCAGCTTGAGTTGCATTAACGGTCACATAGGCTATGTTT
This sequence comes from Fraxinus quadrangulata, assembly GCA_903798255.1. Taxonomy (NCBI): domain Eukaryota; kingdom Viridiplantae; phylum Streptophyta; class Magnoliopsida; order Lamiales; family Oleaceae; genus Fraxinus; species Fraxinus quadrangulata. The sequence goes on along the minus strand of CAIGRB010053846.1, from coordinate 1,033 downwards.
GATTGTGCAAAAAATTTCATGGAAAGTCAATTTCAACTTTCACTTTTGCATTGTTTAATGGCAATAATTTTTTTTGAAAATTGTTTTCTTAGTTTTCCTCACACGAGCACAATTTCCATGGTTTTGTTGAAAATGAATTCCCATTTTGATGGGAAAAAAATGTTCAAGTTACCCTTTTTTTTTTTTTTGGGTAATTGGAAAAAATTCTAGACACAATGGTAAAAAAATCTATCACTTTTATNAAAAAATTCTAGACACAATGGTAAAAAAATCTATCACTTTTATTGACAATTTTCATAAAAAACGAAGTTAAACGGACACCAAACTTTCAACATTTTCTAGGTGAAAATTTATATCAATTAATTACAATTTCTAATCAAACAAATTATAGGGAATTCAATTCCCTGTAATTTATTTTCTTTTCACCCAAAATTCACATTTGCAAACAAACGGACCCTTATTTAAACAAAAGTTGATGTTAAAATCTTACGTGACACAATTAAGTGGTAATGTGTTAATAAATGAAGTAATTACATCACGTTAAAATTGTTGAAATTCGGTTAAGTAAAATAAATAAAAGTTGATTTTGTATCAATTTAGATCAAACATTCAGATTAATTTTGATAGTCAAATTACGCAAGTAAATAGACTAACTTGTTCTACTCGACGCAAGTAAATAGACTAACTTGTTCTACTCGTCAAGTAGATGGTAAGAGTATAATTGGAATCTTAAAATCAATTGCGACTGAATGAAAAATTATTGTCCAAAATTAAGAGGAAAATGGAAAATTCAACATATAAGAAGGTCGCTTGAGTGACAACCTAGCGCACGCAAGTGAGGAACTCCTGCTCTGAGCACTTGAGGGTCCAACCAAGCAGCTAGCGAGCGACCTGAAGGGCTGCGTCCGTTCATGAAACATGCTAAATTTTATGGTGTGTCTCTCCAACCACTTGTCAATCTCTATAGAAAGGACATCCTCGATGGTCTAAATTCATTCCATAACATATACATTGATTGTATTACACCAAATTC
>CAIGRB010053816.1:0-15431 GCA_903798255.1 Fraxinus quadrangulata | reverse complement strand
TGTTAATAAATGGCAGTGAGCAAAAAATAAAAAGGAACAAAATAGAGAAGTGAAAGATTTTAAGGAGATGAGCATTCATTTATTTTTCTTCTGCCACACACTTGATTTACAATCACTGAGCCCATTATATAGAGCTTCTACCAACAGTATAAACATAAAAATAGGAACATAAACCAACTCCTAGAGAAGTGTTCAAATGCTAACTAACCAAAGACTTGGTAAATAATCCATGCCACATGCAACTATTCCATAATAACCTAAAGACTAAGTCAACCAAAAAAATGGACATCGAGCACTAAAGGCAAAGTAAACTAATAAAATATAAAGGAAATATAAAACAATTTTTAACATGTATGAATAGTTTGCTTAGACGGTTATTTTGATGAGCACAAAGAATGAAGAGGAATTTAGGGTCCATTTGGTTTTGTATAAAATGGAAAATATTAAACATGAAAAACCCATGTAGCACAATGAGTGTGTAGTGATCCACCTCATCAAGTGAATTGCATCGATAATAACTTCAAATTATAGATAACCACGAAACGGACAATAATAATTGCATAAAATTTTAACTTATTTTTTCTTTATATTACTATCTATTAATGACGTCATGTTTGTTACCAAACATGCCAACGAGCATCTCCTAATGCATGAAAATCTATCTGTCCAATGACAAATGGTTTAGAGGCCTTTCTTTCCCTCTACATTGTACAAGATCTTTTAACAACCCGTCTTATATGATCTAGTTGAATTAACATCGTACTATATGTTTGCTCAATAGCACAAAATGAAACTTCGAATCATGGAGAAATGAGGAAGAGCCATGATTGTAAACTTTGGCCTAAAAATCTGTCAAAAACAAGAATATACTTTAAAAATACAAGACTTGTTATGAATAATTTTTAGACTTCCAGACTATATATAGACTTGAGTAAGTCTTGTTTCCCTTATAAGACATAAATGTTGTATTATCTTAGAAATTTGAAACTTAAGTTCTAAGTAATATAAAATTCTTTCAAGTATATGATCAAACTTAGGGTTAATTACCTGAATCATCACTGAACTTTGCGTAAAGTTTTCACTGGGTCATTGAACTTTAAAAATTACCCCGTTTCACTAACTTCTTAATTCATTATCTCATTCGTCACTTACTCAATTGACGATTAAAAAATTGGCAGATTTGTAGAAGTAGATAGAAGATCCTGATAGAATGTAATAGCTGAAGTCTGAATGTCAGTAGGAGTAGCTAAAACTTTCCCTGCATGCGTCCTAATGGACCTAATACGCACATCCCTGAACCATCTTATAAAAATAATGAGTATTGTGATCTCTTTCACATTCCCAACATGAACCGGCATTTTGCTTCCTAAAACCCTCCTCAATAGATAAGGTTCGGTTCAAAACTGCCTAGGCATGATAAAATAGGTCACAATGCTCCGGTGCAAGGTCTATATCATATACTATCTCTACCTCATCCACCCTATTCTCAGCATCTCGTACCCATTGGAAAACATCTCCAAACACATGTCGATTCCACCAACGTAATCCCTGTTTCAACCTAAAGAACTTCTCCCAAAGAGCAGCCATCCTCGTGAAATGAGTAGTGAAGTGACTACTTCTGAGAGACAAAGGCTGAGAAATCATATACTATCTCTACCTCATCCACCCTATTCTCAGCATCTCGTACCCATTGGAAAACATCTCCAAACACATGTCGATTCCACCAACGTAATCCCTGTTTCAAGCTAGAGAACTTCTCCCAAAGAGCAGCCATCCTCGTAAGATGAGTAGGAAGCGACGACTTCTGAGTGACAAATTATCATGATGCTTAGTCTAAACGTTGAGGAATCTAAAAGGTCTAGGCCCCAAATCATCATCAGAAACCCATTGAAGTAATAAAGGCAAATGATTGGATGAAGTCCGATTCAAGTATCTCACTGTAATACGAATATTTTTAAGTAAACAAGAAACTTCATCCAAATGAGGAGCAATAACCATGTTTCTAGAAAATTCTTTCATGACACGTGGATATGCATGTTCCTCTAAAGTAGCAATTGACACCCAACCCATATTTTTGAAATATTTCTCTATGTGAAATGCTGGTATGCCAATAGTAAAATCGACAAAATCAACATTTTTTACCTATTAAAATTAGAGATTTTTCAAAAGGGTTGTCCAGCACCTCAGGTTACATATCGAATTCTTTGTCGGATGAAAGTGGAAGAGATCTTCTCACAATTCTTATAAGTCGTTTTCCCACTCATTTTAGGCAAAATTTTCTATAAAACTGGACAAGTTGTTCGGACAGTCAGTTTAAATCAAGTATAAAATAAATAATGCCACATTGAAAAAAAACATGTATGAACACATAGTATGAATGTAATTTAGTTATGCACTTTGAATTCGTCAATAATACCTAAACTTCTTCGAATATGTGAAAATCAATCAAGGGCTGGAGGTTTTGTGAAGATATCTGCCAATTGATTTTCTGTGTTCACAAATTGTAACACAATATCTTCCTTTTATGCATGATCTCTTAGAAAATGATGTCTAATTTCAATATGCTTCGTTCGATAATACAAAATGGAATTTTTAGATAAATTTATGGCGTTAGTGTTATCACACATAATAGGTATAAGATCGAGTAACATGTGATAATCACTGAGAGTTTTTTTCGTCCATAACACTTGTCACAACAACTAGTGGTTGAGATATATTCAGCTTCGGTGGTAGACAATGCAACAGAATTTTGTTTCTTACTAAACTATGACATAAATGTAAAGCCTAAAAAGTGGCAAGTTTCGCTAGTGATTTTGCAACCAATTGTACAACTGGCCCAATTGGCATCTGAATAACTAAGTAGATCAATGTGAGTGCCCTTTGAATACCAAAAGTCCTAAGGTTCTAGTACCACTATGATATCTAAAAATTCTTTTTACGGCACTAAGATGAGATATTTTACGATTTGATTGAAATCTAGCACATAAACACGAACATAATATCTCGTCTACTTACGATTAAGTAAAGAAAGCATCCAATCTTATCTTTATATTTTATTACATCAACGGAAGTAGCTTGATTATCTTTGTCCAATTTTATAGATGTGCTCATAAGAGTGTTCATTAGCTTCAACTCTTCTATTTCAAACCTCTTGAGTATGTCCAATAAATATTTATTTTGATTGATGAATATTCCATCGCTAATGGGAGGGAAGATTACTCTACANACTCTACAAACGAAGACGGGGAGGGGATACCCCAGGGAATGGGGGAACACGTTAAGTTGCCAGTTCCGATCGAAGGAATAGGGGACAAGGTGCTCGACCAACTATGCATTTTGAAAATTCTTCACAAAGATAAATATTAGTTGTACCAAATATAATATCATCAACATAAATTTAAACAACAATCATATCACCATTTTGAGTTTTAACAAAAAGAGTAGTATCCGTTTTCTATAGAAAAACATTTGAAAGTAGAATTTTGCTCAATCATTCATACCAAGCCCTAAGAGTTTGTTTTAAACCATAAAGAGCCTTTCTAAGTTTGAAAACATAGTCCGGATACTTGTAATCTTTTAAACCGGATGGTTGCTTAACAAAAACTTCTTCTTGAATAAAATAATTTAGAAATGCACTTTTGACATCCAATTGATAAAGAGTGAATTCGTTATGACAAGCAAATGTAAGAAACATGTGAATGGATTCTAATCTAACAACCAGTGCGAAGGTTTCCTAAAAATTGATACATTCTTCTTGATTGTAACATTGGATAACTAATCTAGCATTATTATGCACAATTATGTCATTTATTTCTAATCCATTTTGTGCTAATAACGGTTTGATCATTTGGTCTAGTGACTAAATCTCAAACATGATTTCTTCTAAATTGATTTAGTTCTTCTTGCATAGCTAGAATCCAAAATTCATTAAACTCGACTTCCTTGAAATTCTTAGGTTCAATTTTCAAAATGAAAGCACAACTATTTAGATGATTTCTAGTAGAAGCTTTAGTAGTAATACCTTTGGATGGATCGCCAATAATGAGCTCTTTTGGATAAGGAGGAATGAATATCCATTCTTTTGGTAGAAATGGATCATTTTGTTCTTCTGTGGGTTCTTCTTCACTTTGTTGAATGTTTGCTTTATCCTCGTATTCATATTTTGGATCTTCCTTGTTTTGGCCTTGAATAATCATTTGTTCGAAAGGAATTTCCAACCCTACATCATTAGCAATACATTTCTCACGATCAAGATAGTTAGTTTCATCGAAAGTGACATTCATGGATTCTTCAACGACTAGATTATTTTGCTAAAGGCTATATAAGTTTTGCTAATCGATGAATATCCTAGAAAGATTCCAATATTGGATTTTGAATCAAATTTTCCCAAATTTTCTTTTGTGTTCAATAAAGCATTTGCAACCAAAAACTTTGAAATAATTGATATTAGGGATTTTATTTTTTCAAAGCTCATAGGGAGTTTTAGTTTTCTTTCGACTAACTAAAACTCTATTAACAATATAGCAAGTGGTATTAATGGCTCTGGCCCAAAAGTATTTTGGCATACTATTTTCATTAAGTATGGTCCTATCCATTTCTTGCAATGTGAGATTCTTCGTTTTTACTACACCATTTTGTTGAGGAGTTCTAGGAGTCGAAAAATTATGTTCACATCATTTTCATTGCAAAAAATATCAAAAGCAATATTATCAAATTTTCTACCATGATTACTCCTAATAATTGTAATGGAGTATCATTTTTCATTTTGAATCTTTTTACAAAAATGTTTGAATGTATTTTAAACTTCATTTCTAAGAATTAGGAATAAAACTCAAGTAAATCTAGAGAAGTTATCGACAATGACGAAAGCATAATGTTTTCCACCCAAACTAGCGGTTCTAGAAGGTCCCAAAAAGATCTATGTGTAGTAGTTGAAGTGGTTTTGTAGTCGAAAAATATATTAGGTTTAAATAAGTTTTTCACTTGTTTACCAAATTGACATGCATCACAAATTTTATCTTTATCAAACTTTAAATTTGGTAAACATTTGACAAAATAATTTTTGGAGATTTTTTAAAGAAGATCTATACTAACATGGCATAATCTCCTATGCCACAACTAAATATCCTCCTTTAAGCTTGATAAACATTTTTTATCACTTTCAAATTCGATATTTATGATATAAAAATTTATAGTTCGACTTCCTATAAATATTACCTATTTTGATGTAGTATCATTAATAATACATTTAGAAGAATCGAATTTAATATGATAACTTTTATCACATAATTGACTAATATTAAGTAAATTATGTTTGAGATTATCAACCAATAACACATTTTCAATAGAAGGAGAGAAACGATTACCAATGTTTCCAATTCCAATAATTTTTCCTTTTGTATTGTTTCCAAATGTGACATGACCTACATTCTTCTTTTTGAAATTTGATAGTAATATTCTATATCCGCTCATGTGTTTTGAGCATTCACTATCCAAGAACCATTTGATCTTCATTTTCTTTGGTACCTACAAAAATAATTTAATTTTTTTTTTATTTTTGGTACCCATATAAGTTTGGGTCTTTGGTAGTTAGTTTTGGTAGACTATCAAATCCACTTGCTCTTACTTTCAAAGTGTAGTCTCTTTTTTGTTAGACTATTATAAGCACTATGTCCATCTTTGTTGTGAAAACTATATGTAGTTTTCTAAGGAGTGGTGTTTGAGATTTTGACAAATGGTGAAAGATTTTTGTTTCAATAATGGTTTATATCAAATTCCTCCTTTATTAAAAACACACTTTTAATCACCAATCGTTAAATCAGAATTCTTCTTACCTTGAGTAAAGGTACAAATAATTTTAGTTTAAGTCTTCAACCTTTTCTTTCAAAAATGAATTCTCTTTAATCAATAAATCATAATCAATATTTTCCTTATGTGTTTCAAAAAAATTCTTCATTTCATTTTTCAACTAGTGTTTTTGTTATTTTTTTAAAGAATTGAGTGATTTAGAGCAAGTTTTTCAAATTCCTTAAGAATTTCATCATATGAGATAGATAAATCATCATATGAATATTTTTCAATATAATTTACCTCGTCTTCAATTGACATGAAGTACATGTTGACAATTTCTTCTTGACTATCATTTTCCTCATGATCATCATCGTCACTTTCATCACATGGTGCTTGGAGTGCCTTTTTCTTGATACTCATTTTCTTGTTTGGGCACTTGGTTCTCTTGTGACTAGGTTTGTCACAATCATAACAAATGATTTTCTTGCTTATATTTTCACCTTTTTCTTCTTTCTTTTGGAATCTGTGATTATTTCAAAAATCTCTCCATTTGTTTACTAGAAGGACTAGATCATTGAGCCATCACTCATATTTTCAATTGTAATTGCTTCTTCAATTGCCAATTTAAGAGCAATTTGGCGCTTTGGAGGTTCCTTTGATTACTCTTGTTGAGCTCATATGTCATCAAGGTCCATAAAGTTCTTCCAAAGAATATGAGTTGATATCTTTGATATTCTCTATCAACATACTTAATAAGCATCAATCTTCTGATAGTGACCTAAGCATTTTACTTAAAAGTGCACCATTAGTAAATTTGCAATCAAAGCATTTGAGGCCATTAACAATATCGGTGAAGCGAGTAATCATGTCAACAATAGGTTCTAATGTTGGTTTCATTTACTTTATTAGTGCCAACACGAGTAAATTCTAATGCATGCCAACTATCATATACGGAATCACGTGCTAATACGATGAAATTCGTTTCTATCTAAGGCACAAAAAAGTAAATTTTGGTTCAAGCATTCAAGGATAATTTTCTTTTAACATCTTCGTCATATTCTTCTCTAAGTTTTACAATGGTTTGATCGGGTTTGCCATCAACTTTAATAATCTTGGTAGGATCATATCCAATAAATTTTCAAGTATTGTAATCTATTGATTGAATGTAAATCATCATCCTAACTTTTAAATAATTATAATGCGTTCCATCAAAGAAATGAGGGCAATTTGTAGAGTGTCCCTCAAGATTTTGAAGATTATGGTTAACAATTACTCAACATTGTGAAATCTTTTTTTAAAAAAAAGGGCACCTTGCTCTAAAACCAATTGAAAGCCCGAGAATAACTAACCAAGAGGGGGGTGAATTGGTTATTACAACTTTTTTGAAAAATTGATTCAAGTTTAAGTAAATTATCTAACAAAAATGCACAAATACGAAAGCAATAAGTGAAAGGGAAGAAAGTGTGCAAACGATGGAATTTCGATCCAAAAAATCATTTACGTTCTCCGTTACCAAAATTTCCGTCATTAGCAATACCTTTTCACTATATTTGACCGACTTATAGTGCAATCCAAACCCTTACAATACTTCTGTTGACTTACAAAAAAGGAACACATATTCTTATACAATATTGAGCTTTACGGGATCTCAATATGAATCACAAATTTAAGGAAATTTGATCCTACAATTTGAAACTTCTCTCTTGATAAATGATATTATCAAATTATGTACCAAGAGAGAAATAGGCTAATATTTTAATAAATAGTAATGAATGAAGCTTTACGTGTTATGTGAGAAAACCTTTGATGAGTAGAATGATTTTCAAAAGCTAATTCAATGAGACGTTTTTCAAAATAAATGATTTTATAAAGATAAACAAGATGTGTAATCAATATTAGCTAAAGAATGTTTCACTTTAATGTTCTCAAAAAGTATATATTTAATGTAAAGTGAAATTGTATTTACAGCAATCAAACGCCAAAAAATTTGACTAACCGGACGACCCATCCGAATTTCTGCCTACTGAACCAGATAATCAAGCTAGTCGATGTGCGTCAAAATTCAGAACGGTACAAAAATCAACCGTTGCGCAAACCAAATGTTCGCTTGGGCAGAAATTTTCCTAATTTTTCTTTCTTGATTGTTTTGAAAAATGCAAGTTTTTGAAGGACGTTTTCACTTAATTTTTCAAGGTGACTAACATTGTGAGAAGTTTAAATATCAAGTTGAAATTGTTACATTTTGAAAAATAATTTTCATGCAAGTGTTTTAATGAAATAATTTTTCTCATGTATAAAAAAAATTTCTTTGAGCTTTTATCGATTCATTGTTAAGGATTAAAGCATTTTACCTTTACATTTGAATTCAAAAATATCTAAGTCTAATATCTTCGATGTTAGACTATTGAAGTTCTTGACATGAATGCTCAGCTTCCATCTTAATTTTCATTTATCATCAATTTTGAGTCTTTTGGTGGCAATGTTTTTGTCTTCAATTGATCAATTTTGAAACAATAGCTATGAAGACTCGAAAATAATTGTTAGAGATAAAAACATTTTGTTAGTTATAATCAAAACATGAAGTCAACCATAGGTCAACAAAATTATCCAAAAGAAATGAATTTGAAATGAAAAATTTAAGACATGCTAAAAGAATTTTAAGAATGGACATTGTTACAAATATATCTAAACAGACATTAATTTTGAAACAGTCTTTACATGTTGAAAAAGTGATCAAAATTTGCTATGCATTATTCTAAATATGTCAATTTACCACTTGTAGTCATTCCAAATTAAGCAAACATCGGTGTCATTTCGATGAATTTGACGTAAAATATATGAAAAGGTACCTGAAGCAAAAGTTGTTGGTTCTGTTATGTATAGCATGCACTAGACCAGATGTTGCACATACTATATGTAATTTGAGCGATTTATGGCCAATCTAGGCTCTGAACATTGAATTGCTTTGAAATGGTTACTCAGATATTTAAGAGGATCTTCTAATTTAGGATTGTGTTTTAATGCATGTGAGGAGGGTGTGGCACTTAAGTGTTTTGTAGATTCTGATTTTGCTAGTAATAAAGAATAAAAAATCTAACACTAGATATATGTTTACTTTGCATGAAACCTGTATCAGTTGGGAATCGCAACTTCAATCTATTATTACCTTATCTACCACTACGGCTATGTTGCTGACAGTGAAGCCATAATAGAAGCGTTATGGCTTAAAGGTTTGTTACATAAAATTAATGAATTGTTTCATCCTGTAGAAGTTTATCATGATAGTTAAAGTACAATTCATTTATGCAAAAATCCAACTTTTTATGAAAGAACAAAGCATATTGATTTTGTAAGAAGTGCATTTGATCGTTGTTTGTATTTTAAAAAGAATGTTGAAAACAGTTTAAGTGTTTTTTTTTCTTGCTTTATGTTGATGACATGTTGTTAATTGGTGATAGCATGACTAACATAAATAAGATAAAAAGATCCTTAAGCAATGAATTTGAAATGAAAGATTTAGGACATGCTAAAAGAATTTTAGGAATGGACATTGTCAAGAATAGATCTAAATAGACATTAATTTTGAAATAGTCCTCATATGTTGAAAAAATGTTATCGAAATTTGCTATGCATAATTCTAAATATGTTAATTTACCACTTATTAGTCATTTCAAATTAATTAAAGATTAGTATCCTGTAAATGAATTTGACATAAAACATATGGAAATAGTGCCTTATGCAAATGTTGTTGGTTCTGTTATTTAAAGCATTCACTAGACCAGATGTTGCACATACTATAATTAATTTGAGCAGGTTCATGACCAATCCAGGTCCTAAACATTGGATTGCTTTGAAATGGTTACTTAGTTATTTAAAAGGATATTCTAATTTAGGATTGTGTTTTAATACATGTAAGGAGGGTGTAGTACTTAATTTGTAGATTTTTATTTTGCTGTTAATAGGGACAATAGAAAATCTACTATTGGATACATGTTTACTTTGTGTAAAACATGTATGAGTTGGAACTCGCAACTCCAATCTATTGTTGCCTTATCTACTACTGAGAATGAATACGTTGCAGACACTGAAGCCATAAAAGAAACATTATGGTTTAAAGGTTTGTTAGATGAAATTAATGAGTTGTCTCATCCTGTAGTTAAAGTGTAGTCTATTTATGCAGAAATCCAATATTTCATGAAAGAACAAAGTACATTGATGTTAGATTGCATTTTATTATAGATATAGTTGCAAAATAATTTGTATTATTTGAGAAAATTCCTATTGAATTTGACCCATCTGATATGGGGACAAAGTTACTACCTTTAAACAAATTTAGATCATGTTTAAAATTGTTGAACATTGATATGTTTAACTGGTTGCTTGTAGGTACTGAGTGCTGGAGCTGATGATATTACAAGATGGAGTTACTGGACTAAAGTTCGTCATTTATGTTGTTCTATAATACCATTGGCATTAAGGTGGAAATTTGTTGGGATGTGATGCCAAACAAATGGAAGAGTCCAATAAATCTTTAAGACAATGATGATAATGGATTTGTGATGGTCCAATTTCTCTATTGCCTGATTTATTCTCTAGTGGCACAAAACTTGAACCCAATATAAAAGGCCTAATTGTGTTTCTAAAATGTAACTTTAGTTGTTTGGTTGTTTGAGAAGTTGTTCTAGACCATCAACCTAAACATAAGATCAATAGTAAAGGGTGAGGGTATAAATAGAAGGTTTCTTGTTTCATTCCAAAAGTCTGATTCTGTTGAGAGGCTACGATTTTCTTTCTGTTTCTGTTCTTCTTCTCTGTTACATCTTCAACCTCTGATTTGACGTCTTCTTGAGTAGTTTAGGTGAATTCTTGTGTGAGCCTTTCTAATTCAGTGTAGGAAAAATGGTTTGAGGTCTTGGGTTGTGGTCTTCTAGTCCATTGAAGCAACTTCAATCTCATCTTTTGGGGTTTGGGTTTATGTAGCCACTGTGATACAGAAGGGCCCTAAAAGCCCTAAATTGTAGCCACCAAATATGAGTACATTTTTCAATGACCCCCGGCCACCTAAACCACCGAACATTAGTATCGACGGAAAGCCCTTAACCTTTCCTTCAATTTCCACCCTAAATCACCCCGTAACTCCAAGTATTTTGGCCAGAATCGAGCTACAAAGTTCAATGCCTGAAATTCGACCAAATGCTAGAATATCATCGTCTGGTCACCTTGTTGGTCAGAAGCTACCACTGGAAAACTCTTCTCCTCAGCCCGAACTCAACTATGCAATCAATTTATGCCAAACAACAAGCTCATGACCTGAATTTAACACAGAAATTCTTCATGTCGCGACACAACCATTGAACTCCTCAAATTTCAGTGCCATCCAGATGATTCAAGATCGCGAACCACCTGGGCTAGGTCCGTCTTCACATGCCGCACCTTGCCCAACCATGGGTCAAGGTCAATTATAACTAGAAATTGACAAATTCATGGCTGCAGCGAAGTCCTTGTGCGAAAAATTCGGCTCCCACGAATTTGATGAATCAATGTTGCTTCAATTCGACCAACAAACACTTAATTAACAATGGTAGGATCATGGGTCGGTCAATTGCATCAATTAAAGCTCCAAATTCTGGATTGAATTCAACCCATTTTCCTCCTCGTGAAGAACTTGCCCTATCTCCAATTGATGGTTTAAATGGTGTTATTGATGCTAATTCGTCCCATATAAGTGAAATTGAAGATCGGGTGGTTATGGGTAACCCTCTAATTGATGAAAACAATATCCAATTGAACCCCAATTCCATGCATCAAGCTACGGTAGTTAGGATTTCTTCAAATGCTAATTCTGAGAAGTTGATGTCTACCCTTGACATGGCATTACCATTAGTGATTTCTACTACTACCAATGCACCAACGGCGCCATCAACCATGGTCAATAGTTTGGCAAATCTTACTACCAATTTTGAACCTCCTTCACGACTTAAGCTCCAAAATGATTGTGCTGCATCTTTTCCTACTAAAGAACTTCATAATCGACCTCAGTAGGCCCATGAAATGGGCACCAGTACTCAGCTCACGTGCTGGCTCACGCGTGGTTAGGCCTCCGACGTGTGGCACTCATGCGCTGTCCCCTTTAGATAATTTCACAACACTGGTCTCATCTAGACCACCTATTACTGCTTACGGTGCTATAGTTACTTCCCAAGCTCCCAAGACCTATGCTGCAGCTATTAATAACAGACCTATTGTGACTCGGGCTGGGAGGAGTCAGAAGAAATCATTTCCTACTATACTTCGTGCTCCTCGAGAATCTAGAGATCATAGTTTGATTTTCAAAGAACCATACATCCATCATGGTGAGCCTGCTATATTTTTTGAAGAGTCGGATGAGCAATTTTTAGCTGAGGCATACATGTTCACCCTTGTTGGTAAATTCATGCATCGCAAACCTTCTATAATTAAGGTACGTAAGAACTTTATAGACTTTAGATTTATTGGCGATTATGAGATTAGATTAATTGATGATGTACACATTATTATTCACCTGGCGCACGAGGATGATTATTCACGATTATTCCTCAAACTCACTTGGTACATTGATGGTTGTCCTATGCGGGTTTTTAAATGGACTCCTAGTTTTAACCCACAGCATGAAGTTCCTATTGCTCCTATTTGGGTGTCATTTCCTTTACTTCCTATTCATTTTCGAGCCAAGAGCACACTATTTGCTAAAGCTAGAACTATTGGGCTTCCGCTTCGTATTGATGAAGCCACTTCTGAACTTCGACAACCTAGTGAGCCGAGGGTATGTATTGAGGTCGATCTGGAATGTAAGCTCCCTGATAGAATATGGATAGAAAGGAAGAAATGGGAGGATATTAGTAGCCTGTTGTATATGATAATGTACAAGAATTTTGCTTTCGTTGCAGATACTTTAGTCATTCGGATGAGAAGTGTTCTAGTGGCTCCCATTCTGCTCCACCTTTTGCGGCCCCAGGGGTTGTTGACCCGAATCATAGGCTTAATCCAGTTTTGGCCAAGGATAAGGGTAAGGGTAAGGATGTCATGATCGTACCTCGATAGCGTTGGACACCTATTAAGAGAAACCAGAGGAGACAAGTTAGTACTTCAGATGAGATCTCTCAGTCCATCCCTCAAATTGTTTCTTCTATAGTCCCCAGTGGCCATATCACTACTGTTACTTCATGACAGACATTTGGTATACATATGGCTCCCACTTATTCTACTTCTCCATCTATCATCAGCATTACTGCTACGCAGACTACTACTTTTTTGCCACTAGATCATGCTATATTTGCTCATCACATGGTTGTTCCTCAGAGTCCACATGTTGTTACATCAGTTGATCACTCAGGTATTCATGCTTCAGTCTCGATTAGCTGTTCTTCCATGGCAGTTATTTCTACATGTTTTGACCCTCTCTTGATGGATATGCTCGAGAGGCCGCATGGCTTTAGTAGTACGGATGTGCCTATTGCACAGTGTCAGTAGAATATGGAGGCTCCTATTTCCACATAGCAGTCGGATTCACGGGGTTTCCCTCAAGTTGAAGTTCATCAGCAGGGTCATTTTCGTAGATCTTCTTCTGATAATTTGACAGGTCTTGGTAGGATAGAGAAGGATGGTTTTGTCCCAGTAAGTCGGAAGAGACATTCGAAAGCTGCTGATAATTCACTACCCAGGATAATGAGCAGGAGTTGGTCGTAGGATACCTAATCATGTACATCCAGATGAGTACTATTATCTGGAATGTAAGAGTTATAGCTTGTGTAGTGTGTAGCTATTCGCAAGTGCTAGAGAAAACTTATTCATCTTCATCAGGTTTATATTTTGGTTATTTTGGAACCTATGGTTTTGGAGATGAGGTTTGATTATGTTTGTCGGTATCTGCATTGCAACACTGGGGTCCAGAATGAGTCGAATAAGATTTGGGTATTCTGAAATATGGGTACTACTGTTGCTGTTATTGATGATCGTATCCAGTTCCTACATATCAGAGTTGTGGATCCCATACTTGCACAACCTATTTACTTGACTTTTGTTTATGCTGCTTGTCAGGCCTATGTTAGGAGGGACTTGTGGGTGAGTCATCACCATATTTCCCTCTCTATGGATGATCCTTGGCTTGTTGGGGGTACCTTTAACGTCATCACACATGATGGTGAGTGTACTGGTTATAGTTGTTAAAATTGTGGTTCTACTAATTTTTCTAATATGATGTTGGACTGTGGATTAGAGGACGCTGTCTTTTCTGGGTCTCAGATTACCTGGATGAAGGCATGGTCAGTAAAAGATTGGATAGAGTTTTGATTAACTCTTTAGCTGTAAACTTTTGTAGACAGCTTACTGTGACTCATCAGATTCGTACTTCATCTGATCACTCACCTTCAATGTTTGGACCAAACATCATGACTTCTCAACCTTCATTTCTCAAAAGTGGCCACTTCCTACTCATCTTATAGGAATGGCTTCCCTCTAGGAGAAGTTCTTTAGGCTGAAACAATGACTAAGGTGGTGAAATTGATGGGTATTTGGTGACGTGTTCCAGAGAGTTAGAGACGTTGAGGTGAGGGTTGACTAGGTAGAGATTGATTTTGAGGTTGATCTTACACCGGAGCACCGTGACTTACTTCATCAAGCATAGGCTGATTTAAACCAGACCTTAGCTATTGAATAGGGTTTTTGGAAGCAAAAGGTCAGCTCTCGTTGGGTTGGTATGTGAGAAAGATCGTGACACCAGATATTTTCATTCGCTGGTATAGGGACGATAGATCAGATCTTGTATCAGGACTATCACGACTCAAGTAGGGGAAGTTCTTACTACTCCTGCAGATATTCAGAGCTCAACAGTCTCTTTTTCCATGAATTATTATCCGCTCCTTCACAGCCTCTGGAGTATATTCGTCCTGATATCATACCCAGGATACTGACGCTGGCAGATAATATGGCGTCGAACTGCATCCCTTTGATTGATTAGGTGCGGGAGGTTGTTTTTAGTATTGATGCTGATAGTGTTGTGAACACTGATGGATTTTCATCATTGTTCTACCAATATTGTTGGGATATTATGTAGGATGATGTATATGGTGCAGTCATTGATTTCTTTAAGGGTGGTCATTTGCCTTGAGGATTTGCTACTATGTCTATTGTTTTGCTTTCGAAGATGGAGAATGCTTGTAGATAGACGAATTACTGACCTATCAGCCTGTGTACGATGTTCAATAAGCTTATCACAAAACTGTTGAAAAACAAATTGAGTTCATTTCTGCCTTGTACTATTTTTCCTCAGCATAGTGGATTTGTCGTCGGTTGACTTATTGAGGACAATATTTTGTTGACCCAGAAGCTTCTTCATACATTGGATAATAGAATGCGTGGAGGGAATGTTATGCTAAACTTGACATGGCTAAAGCATATGATCGTATGGATTGGAGATTTATTTATTCTATATTGGAGGCTTTTGGCTTTGACCAGTTATAGATTGATCGGATCAGACGTTGTATATCGGAGTGTCGATTCTCAGTGCTTCTGAATAGGTGGCCATGTGGTTTCTTTTCCTCATCACGGAGACTCAAACAATGAGATCTCTCTCCATCCTAATTTATTATTGTTGCAGATTACTT